>SJYH01009905.1:0-15215 GCA_006408735.1 Sylvicapra grimmia | reverse complement strand
TTTTAATACAAGAAAACCTAAAATTGAAACAAAGTACTGCTTGTTGTATCAAACCCATTCTCCTTACTTTCTTGGTCTTTGTGCCACAAGTAAGACATGGTTGATTTTCTAGCCAGCAAGTGGAAATCATCTGTCGTACACTGTATGAGAAACCTTCCTAGAAGTAAAAAGAATCCCCTCTCAGATTCTCACCCATCTAAAGATTCGGGCAGATTGTTCTAATTATAGGGCATTTATCTTTGTTTTACTTAAGAAAATATGAGCTGTGCTAGTTACTCATGGTAGTTGTAGCGAATTCAAATTTACATCTCCATATTTCAAGGGCACAATATACTTGAGCCAGGTTTGAACTCTTTGGAGTCTACAATTACTGGTGTATGTTGAGAATTGATGTTTTAAACATAGCTATTGTAATGTTTAGGACTTCCCTGGTGGCTCAGACGGTAAAGTGCCTGTCTGCAATGTGGGAGACCCAGGTTCAATCCCTGGCTTGGGAAGATCCCCTGGGGAAGGAAATGGCAATCCACTCCAGTACTATTGCCTGGAAAATCCCATGGATAGAGGAGCCTGGTAGGCTATAGTCCATGGGGTTGCAAAGAGTCAGACATGACTGAGCGACTTCACTTTCACCATTGTAATGTTAGACTCTAGTCCTGTTAAAATGCATAGTTTTACTTGTCTGTTTATAAATGCATTCAGGTCTCCCTAAGTTCCACATCCTGACATTGCCTTGGATGTTGGAAGAATTAGGTGCCTTGGTTATATCGTGAGGCTCATATGTCAGTTGTAGCTCTAATTCTAGAAAAACATCTGTGCATGTTTCCTGTAATAAATTTCTAACTCAAGTATAAGTCTTCTAGCTTCTTTAAAATGAATAAGAATGATTGTGCTAATAATGGCTGTATTTTTCTTGAAAACCTTCTGTGTTCAAATGTATTTAGTTCAACAACCGGATCCAAACCAGCCAAAGCCAGAGGGAGCCCAGATGTTGGCGATGCGTGGGGAGCAGCTGGGTGTGGTTACCAACTGGCCCCCATCTTTAGAAGCAGCGTTACAACGATGGGGGACCATCTCACCAAAAGCCCCATGCTTGACCACGATGGACACAAATGGAAAACCTCTCTACATCCTCACTTACGGTAATCCTTTGAGGCTTAGCCATCTTTTGTCTGCTGTGCCTGCACACAACTGCCACTTTCAGGGTGGCAGTTTATATTTGTGTTGCCTTATGTTTCCAATATGGAAATAAATGGAACCCAAAAGGAAATATTGGATTGGCCAAAAAGTTCATTTGCATTTTCCTGTAAGATATTATTGAAAATCCAAATGAACTTTGGGCTTAGCCAGTATAGAAAAATTATTTGATTTGAATGTGAAAAATTATTATTTGTTAATGTTTTTTAGCAAAAACCAGAAAGTGATACAAAAATTAGTGACTGTAACTCTAATAATAAGATGTTGGATTTTACCTCTTGGAATGTATATTAAATTAATGCTTTGAAGAAAGATTGGTAGTTAAAGAAATGAAACAAGAAAGAATGTATATAGAACTCTTTGACATGCATCACTCAGAAGAAACAAAATTTGTTTCCACAGTGCTTTTCTAGCAAGCAAGGGAAGCAAACTTTAACTCTTTATCCAGTATGATTAATGCAGTCCATAAACTTTTGGAAATAGTTAACTATGTGAGAGAGATTCCTTTCTCTTTGCTTCACAGATAAGGGGCCGTGGAGAAAGCAAATTGTCAGGTCATTTTCACACGCTCTGCCCCAGCGTTGCAAAGAAATCAGCTTCATAACTAAAAGACAAAATGGCTTATATCTGCATGTGTGAGGTTACATTACCATTTTTAACTTCCGCTTTTATTTCTATGATAATAATGCTCTTCTAATTGCAAGTAGGAAAGAAACTGTTTTCTCCATTAGCAATGGAGGTCAAGAGCCAGGTGTTATGTTAAGTAACATAACCCAGCTTTTAGTGGGGCCCCCACTGTAGACTCCATCATTATCCTGTGCATTTCATGGAAGGAAATGGGATTCAGGAGCGTATGTTTTCATAGTCTCAATTTTTTTCTTCTGGGTTTGTTGGGAAATTCTTGGTGGATAAAGGGTATTTTACCCATAATGGGACATAGAATTGATTTTTTTAAAAAATTATACTCTTAGAAATAGATTTTAGTCAGTCAGAAAGATAGAAGACTTTCCTCTCTGACCCTCGTCCCTGGCCAGGTTCAGACCAGGAGCTGATTGGGTACTGGTTTCCAAGCATCATTTATTGAAAGACTGTCCTTTTCCCTTTCTTGGCTCCTTTGTCATAAATCAGTTGACATATATGTGTGGGTTTATTTATGGGTTATTCTGTTTCATTGATCTATATGTCTGATTTTGTGCCAGTATCATACTGTTCTTATTACTGGTAGTTTTGTAATGTCAGGGAGCATGATGTCTCTAGGTTTGTTTTTCTTTCTTAAGATGACTTTGGCCATGTGGGGTCTTTCATGATTTCATACAAATTTTAGAATTGTTTGTTCTATTTCTGTGAACAGTGCTGTTGGAATTTTGATTGGGATTGGATTGAGATTGCTTTGAGTAGTACAGATACTTTAACAAAACTTTTTTCTAATCCACGAGCACAGAATATCTTTCCATTTGTTTGTGTTTTCTTCAGCTTCTTTATCAAAGTCTTACAGTTTTTTTTTTTTAAGATGCAGATTTTATGGGGCTTAATTTTCATTGTGCTTTTTGTAGTGGGGTTTTTTTTGTGTTTGTTCTTTGCCACACCATGTGGCATGCTGGATCTTAAGTTCCCAACCAGGGATCAGACCTGTGCCCCCTACAGTGGAAGCACAAGGCCTTAAACCACTGGACCTCCAGGGAAGTCCCAAGTCTTAACAATTTTGAATGTACAGGTCTTTTCAGTTCAGTTCAGTTCAGTTGCTCAGTCGTGTCCGACTCTTTGCGACCCCATGAATCGCAGCACGCCAGGCCTCCCTGTTCATTACCATCTCTCGGAGTTCACTCAGACTCACATCCATTGAGTCAGTGATGCCATCCAGCCATCTCATCCTCGGTCGTCCCCTTCTCCTCCTGCCCCCAATCCTTCCCAGCATCAGAGTCTTTTCCAATGAGTCAACTCTTCTCATGAGGTGGCCAAAGTANGGAGTTCACTCAGACTCACATCCATTGAGTCAGTGATGCCATCCAGTCATCTCATCCTCGGTCGTCCCCTTCTCCTCCTGCCCCCAATCCTTCCCAGCATCAGAGTCTTTTCCAATGAGTCAACTCTTCTCATGAGGTGGCCAAAGTACTGGAGTTTCAGCTTTAGGTCTTTTACCTCCTAATTAATTTTATTTTGAGGTATTTTATTCCTTTTGATGCTGTTGTAAATAGGATCTTTTCCTTGGTTTCTCTTTCTAGTAGTTTATTAGTATATAGACACAGCAGTTTTCTGATAACAACAGTATATTGATTTTGTATTTTGCTACTTTACTGAATTCACTTATTACTCTGTTTTTTCTGTATTGTCTTAAGGTTTTCTATGTATAATGTCATGTTATCTGCAAGTAGTGACAGTTTTTCATCTTCCTTTTCCAGTTTGGATGCTTTTTTTTTTTTGGCCTGGTTACTCTGGCTAGGACTTAGAATACTGTATTGAATAAACTTGACAAAAGTGAGCATCCTTGTCTTATTTCTGAATCTTAGAGGAAATGCTTCAGCTTTTCACTGTTGAGTATGCTATTAGCTGTGAATTTGTCATATAGGACTTTTATTTTTTTAGGTATGTTTTCTCTGTACACACTTTGTTGAGAGTTTTTAATCCTAAATATTGAATTAAAAAATTTTTTTTCTGCATCAGCTGAGATGGTCATATGATTTTTATCCTTCATTCTGTTAATGTGCCGTATTAATCACATTAATTGATTTGTGGATGTTGAACCATCCTTGCATTTCTGCAATAAATCCCATTTGATCATTGTGTATGATCATTTTAACATATTATTGAATTTGGTTTGCTAATATATTGTTGAGGATTTGTGCATTTGTGTTCTTCAGACCTCTGATTTTCTCTTGGTGTCCTTGTCTTGTTTTGATACGAGGATAACACAGGCCTTGTAAAATGAGTTTGAAAGTGTTTTCTCATCTTTTGTTTTTTAGAAGGATTTATAAAACTGCTTTAGTGGTGATGAATTTTTTTAGCTTTTTGCTTGTCTGGAAAACTTTATCTGTCCTTCAGTTCTGAATGGTAACTTTGCCTGAGTGAGTGTTCCTGGTTGGGAATTTTTTTTCATTCTCCTTTCTAAATCAGTCAAGAACTGTTGTATTGTCTTAATTTAAATCAGCAATTTGCTGTTTATTTTTTCTACTAGAAGAATATTTCTAGAACTTTGCCAAAGTGTGTTGTTGCTTTTTCAAATTGTCTGTGGTAAATTGGCTTTTATATGACTTTATGATGATACCAACTTTAATATTCCAAACTGAGAATGAAGTTGAAATTTTTAAGAAAATTTAATGGTGCTAATTGATTGTAATTGATGTGTTAGTTTACAACACATTGATTTTTTGTTTCAGTTAAAACAAGTTGATTGTAATTGTTTGTTCAGCCAAAATAATTTTCTAACATTGTTCACATTAAAGAAATCTGACAACACAAAGTATTTGTGATTTCTTTAGGAAAAAAATAACTCCCTGAGTTACTTCTAATGGCTAGGACTGCAAGGACATCCAACCAGTCCATTCTGAAGGAGATCAGCCCTGGGATTTCTTGGAAGGAATGATGCTAAAGCTGAAACTCCAGTACTTTGGCCACCTCATGCGAAGAGTTGACTCATTGGAAAAGACTCTGATGCTGGGAGGGATTGGGGGCACGAGGAGAAGGGGATGACTGAAGATGAGATGGCTGGATGGCATCACAGACTCGATGGACGTGAGTCTGAGTGAACTCCAGGAGATGGTGATGAACAAGGAGGCCTGGCATGCTGCGATTCATGGGGTCGCAAAGAGTCGGACACGACTGAGCAACTGAACTGAACTGAACTGAGTAACTCTTTGGGGAGAAAATAAAATTACCAAATAAAAACCAAATAATTGTAAAGTAGCCAGTCTTGAGGAGATGGAGTTAAGGAAGATGGAAGAGGAGCGTGAATAAAATGTCACAGTAATTCCTCTTACTACTCAAGAAGTAGGCTCAGATGAATACCGTAATTTTGTGCTTTTTACAGCTTGCTTAATATGCTTACTCCTTGGAAGAAAAGTTATGACCAACCTAGATAGCATATTCAAAAGCAGAGACATTACTTTGCCGACTAAGGTCCGTCTAGTCAAGGCTATGGTTTTTCCTGTGGTCATGTATGGATGTGAGAGTAGGATTGTAAAGAAGGCTGAGCGCCGAAGAATTGATGCTTTTGAACTGTGGTGTTGGAGAAGACTCTTGAGAGTCCCTTGGACTGCAAGGAGATCCAACCAGTCCATTCTGAAGGAGATTAGCCCTGGGATTTCTTTGGAAAGAATGATGCTAAAGCTGAAACTCCAGTACTTTGGCCACCTCATGTGAAGAGTTGACTCATTGGAAAAGACTCTGATGCTGGGAGGGATTGGGGGCAGGAGGAGAAGGGGACAACAGAGGATGAGATGGCTGGATGGCATCACTGACTCGATGGACGTGAGTCTGAGTGAACTCCAGGAGATGGTGATGAACAAGGAGGCCTGGCATGCTGCGATTCATGGGGTCGCAAAGAGTCGGACACGACTGAGCAACTGAACTGAACTGAACTGAGTAACTCTTTGGGGAGAAAATAAAATTACCAAATAAAAACCAAATAATTGTAAAGTAGCCAGTCTTGAGGAGATGGAGTTAAGGAAGATGGAAGAGGAGCGTGAATAAAATGTCACAGTAATTCCTCTTACTACTCAAGAAGTAGGCTCAGATGAATACCGTAATTTTGTGCTTTTTACAGCTTGCTTAATATGCTTACTCCTTGGAAGAAAAGTTATGACCAACCTAGATAGCATATTCAAAAGCAGAGACATTACTTTGCCGACTAAGGTCCGTCTAGTCAAGGCTATGGTTTTTCCTGTGGTCATGTATGGATGTGAGAGTAGGATTGTAAAGAAGGCTGAGCGCCGAAGAATTGATGCTTTTGAACTGTGGTGTTGGAGAAGACTCTTGAGAGTCCCTTGGACTGCAAGGAGATCCAACCAGTCCATTCTGAAGGAGATTAGCCCTGGGATTTCTTTGGAAAGAATGATGCTAAAGCTGAAACTCCAGTACTTTGGCCACCTCATGTGAAGAGTTGACTCATTGGAAAAGACTCTGATGCTGGGAGGGATTGGGGGCAGGAGGAGAAGGGGACAACAGAGGATGAGATGGCTGGATGGCATCACTGACTCGATGGACGTGAGTCTGAGTGAACTCCAGGAGATGGTGATGAACAAGGAGGCCTGGCATGCTGCGATTCATGGGGTCGCAAAGAGTCGGACACGACTGAGCAACTGAACTGAACTGAACTGAGTAACTCTTTGGGGAGAAAATAAAATTACCAAATAAAAACCAAATAATTGTAAAGTAGCCAGTCTTGAGGAGATGGAGTTAAGGAAGATGGAAGAGGAGCGTGAATAAAATGTCACAGTAATTCCTCTTACTACTCAAGAAGTAGGCTCAGATGAATACCGTAATTTTGTGCTTTTTACAGCTTGCTTAATATGCTTACTCCTTGGAAGAAAAGTTATGACCAACCTAGATAGCATATTCAAAAGCAGAGACATTACTTTGCCGACTAAGGTCCGTCTAGTCAAGGCTATGGTTTTTCCTGTGGTCATGTATGGATGTGAGAGTAGGATTGTAAAGAAGGCTGAGCGCCGAAGAATTGATGCTTTTGAACTGTGGTGTTGGAGAAGACTCTTGAGAGTCCCTTGGACTGCAAGGAGATCCAACCAGTCCATTCTGAAGGAGATTAGCCCTGGGATTTCTTTGGAAAGAATGATGCTAAAGCTGAAACTCCAGTACTTTGGCCACCTCATGTGAAGAGTTGACTCATTGGAAAAGACTCTGATGCTGGGAGGGATTGGGGGCAGGAGGAGAAGGGGACAACAGAGGATGAGATGGCTGGATGGCATCACTGACTCGATGGACGTGAGTCTGAGTGAACTCCAGGAGATGGTGATGAACAAGGAGGCCTGGCATGCTGCGATTCATGGGGTCGCAAAGAGTCGGACACGACTGAGCAACTGAACTGAACTGAACTGAGTAACTCTTTGGGGAGAAAATAAAATTACCAAATAAAAACCAAATAATTGTAAAGTAGCCAGTCTTGAGGAGATGGAGTTAAGGAAGATGGAAGAGGAGCGTGAATAAAATGTCACAGTAATTCCTCTTACTACTCAAGAAGTAGGCTCAGATGAATACCGTAATTTTGTGCTTTTTACAGCTTGCTTAATATGCTTACTCCTTGGAAGAAAAGTTATGACCAACCTAGATAGCATATTCAAAAGCAGAGACATTACTTTGCCGACTAAGGTCCGTCTAGTCAAGGCTATGGTTTTTCCTGTGGTCATGTATGGATGTGAGAGTAGGATTGTAAAGAAGGCTGAGCGCCGAAGAATTGATGCTTTTGAACTGTGGTGTTGGAGAAGACTCTTGAGAGTCCCTTGGACTGCAAGGAGATCCAACCAGTCCATTCTGAAGGAGATTAGCCCTGGGATTTCTTTGGAAAGAATGATGCTAAAGCTGAAACTCCAGTACTTTGGCCACCTCATGTGAAGAGTTGACTCATTGGAAAAGACTCTGATGCTGGGAGGGATTGGGGGCAGGAGGAGAAGGGGACAACAGAGGATGAGATGGCTGGATGGCATCACTGACTCGATGGACGTGAGTCTGAGTGAACTCCAGGAGATGGTGATGAACAAGGAGGCCTGGCATGCTGCGATTCATGGGGTCGCAAAGAGTCGGACACGACTGAGCAACTGAACTGAACTGAACTGAGTAACTCTTTGGGGAGAAAATAAAATTACCAAATAAAAACCAAATAATTGTAAAGTAGCCAGTCTTGAGGAGATGGAGTTAAGGAAGATGGAAGAGGAGCGTGAATAAAATGTCACAGTAATTCCTCTTACTACTCAAGAAGTAGGCTCAGATGAATACCGTAATTTTGTGCTTTTTACAGCTTGCTTAATATGCTTACTCCTTGGAAGAAAAGTTATGACCAACCTAGATAGCATATTCAAAAGCAGAGACATTACTTTGCCGACTAAGGTCCGTCTAGTCAAGGCTATGGTTTTTCCTGTGGTCATGTATGGATGTGAGAGTAGGATTGTAAAGAAGGCTGAGCGCCGAAGAATTGATGCTTTTGAACTGTGGTGTTGGAGAAGACTCTTGAGAGTCCCTTGGACTGCAAGGAGATCCAACCAGTCCATTCTGAAGGAGATTAGCCCTGGGATTTCTTTGGAAAGAATGATGCTAAAGCTGAAACTCCAGTACTTTGGCCACCTCATGTGAAGAGTTGACTCATTGGAAAAGACTCTGATGCTGGGAGGGATTGGGGGCAGGAGGAGAAGGGGACAACAGAGGATGAGATGGCTGGATGGCATCACTGACTCGATGGACGTGAGTCTGAGTGAACTCCAGGAGATGGTGATGAACAAGGAGGCCTGGCATGCTGCGATTCATGGGGTCGCAAAGAGTCGGACACGACTGAGCAACTGAACTGAACTGAACTGAGTAACTCTTTGGGGAGAAAATAAAATTACCAAATAAAAACCAAATAATTGTAAAGTAGCCAGTCTTGAGGAGATGGAGTTAAGGAAGATGGAAGAGGAGCGTGAATAAAATGTCACAGTAATTCCTCTTACTACTCAAGAAGTAGGCTCAGATGAATACCGTAATTTTGTGCTTTTTACAGCTTGCTTAATATGCTTACTCCTTGGAAGAAAAGTTATGACCAACCTAGATAGCATATTCAAAAGCAGAGACATTACTTTGCCGACTAAGGTCCGTCTAGTCAAGGCTATGGTTTTTCCTGTGGTCATGTATGGATGTGAGAGTAGGATTGTAAAGAAGGCTGAGCGCCGAAGAATTGATGCTTTTGAACTGTGGTGTTGGAGAAGACTCTTGAGAGTCCCTTGGACTGCAAGGAGATCCAACCAGTCCATTCTGAAGGAGATTAGCCCTGGGATTTCTTTGGAAAGAATGATGCTAAAGCTGAAACTCCAGTACTTTGGCCACCTCATGTGAAGAGTTGACTCATTGGAAAAGACTCTGATGCTGGGAGGGATTGGGGGCAGGAGGAGAAGGGGACAACAGAGGATGAGATGGCTGGATGGCATCACTGACTCGATGGACGTGAGTCTGAGTGAACTCCAGGAGATGGTGATGAACAAGGAGGCCTGGCATGCTGCGATTCATGGGGTCGCAAAGAGTCGGACACGACTGAGCAACTGAACTGAACTGAACTGAGTAACTCTTTGGGGAGAAAATAAAATTACCAAATAAAAACCAAATAATTGTAAAGTAGCCAGTCTTGAGGAGATGGAGTTAAGGAAGATGGAAGAGGAGCGTGAATAAAATGTCACAGTAATTCCTCTTACTACTCAAGAAGTAGGCTCAGATGAATACCGTAATTTTGTGCTTTTTACAGCTTGCTTAATATGCTTACTCCTTGGAAGAAAAGTTATGACCAACCTAGATAGCATATTCAAAAGCAGAGACATTACTTTGCCGACTAAGGTCCGTCTAGTCAAGGCTATGGTTTTTCCTGTGGTCATGTATGGATGTGAGAGTAGGATTGTAAAGAAGGCTGAGCGCCGAAGAATTGATGCTTTTGAACTGTGGTGTTGGAGAAGACTCTTGAGAGTCCCTTGGACTGCAAGGAGATCCAACCAGTCCATTCTGAAGGAGATTAGCCCTGGGATTTCTTTGGAAAGAATGATGCTAAAGCTGAAACTCCAGTACTTTGGCCACCTCATGTGAAGAGTTGACTCATTGGAAAAGACTCTGATGCTGGGAGGGATTGGGGGCAGGAGGAGAAGGGGACAACAGAGGATGAGATGGCTGGATGGCATCACTGACTCGATGGACGTGAGTCTGAGTGAACTCCAGGAGATGGTGATGAACAAGGAGGCCTGGCATGCTGCGATTCATGGGGTCGCAAAGAGTCGGACACGACTGAGCAACTGAACTGAACTGAACTGAGTAACTCTTTGGGGAGAAAATAAAATTACCAAATAAAAACCAAATAATTGTAAAGTAGCCAGTCTTGAGGAGATGGAGTTAAGGAAGATGGAAGAGGAGCGTGAATAAAATGTCACAGTAATTCCTCTTACTACTCAAGAAGTAGGCTCAGATGAATACCGTAATTTTGTGCTTTTTACAGCTTGCTTAATATGCTTACTCCTTGGAAGAAAAGTTATGACCAACCTAGATAGCATATTCAAAAGCAGAGACATTACTTTGCCGACTAAGGTCCGTCTAGTCAAGGCTATGGTTTTTCCTGTGGTCATGTATGGATGTGAGAGTAGGATTGTAAAGAAGGCTGAGCGCCGAAGAATTGATGCTTTTGAACTGTGGTGTTGGAGAAGACTCTTGAGAGTCCCTTGGACTGCAAGGAGATCCAACCAGTCCATTCTGAAGGAGATTAGCCCTGGGATTTCTTTGGAAAGAATGATGCTAAAGCTGAAACTCCAGTACTTTGGCCACCTCATGTGAAGAGTTGACTCATTGGAAAAGACTCTGATGCTGGGAGGGATTGGGGGCAGGAGGAGAAGGGGACAACAGAGGATGAGATGGCTGGATGGCATCACTGACTCGATGGACGTGAGTCTGAGTGAACTCCAGGAGATGGTGATGAACAAGGAGGCCTGGCATGCTGCGATTCATGGGGTCGCAAAGAGTCGGACACGACTGAGCAACTGAACTGAACTGAACTGAGTAACTCTTTGGGGAGAAAATAAAATTACCAAATAAAAACCAAATAATTGTAAAGTAGCCAGTCTTGAGGAGATGGAGTTAAGGAAGATGGAAGAGGAGCGTGAATAAAATGTCACAGTAATTCCTCTTACTACTCAAGAAGTAGGCTCAGATGAATACCGTAATTTTGTGCTTTTTACAGCTTGCTTAATATGCTTACTCCTTGGAAGAAAAGTTATGACCAACCTAGATAGCATATTCAAAAGCAGAGACATTACTTTGCCGACTAAGGTCCGTCTAGTCAAGGCTATGGTTTTTCCTGTGGTCATGTATGGATGTGAGAGTAGGATTGTAAAGAAGGCTGAGCGCCGAAGAATTGATGCTTTTGAACTGTGGTGTTGGAGAAGACTCTTGAGAGTCCCTTGGACTGCAAGGAGATCCAACCAGTCCATTCTGAAGGAGATTAGCCCTGGGATTTCTTTGGAAAGAATGATGCTAAAGCTGAAACTCCAGTACTTTGGCCACCTCATGTGAAGAGTTGACTCATTGGAAAAGACTCTGATGCTGGGAGGGATTGGGGGCAGGAGGAGAAGGGGACAACAGAGGATGAGATGGCTGGATGGCATCACTGACTCGATGGACGTGAGTCTGAGTGAACTCCAGGAGATGGTGATGAACAAGGAGGCCTGGCATGCTGCGATTCATGGGGTCGCAAAGAGTCGGACACGACTGAGCAACTGAACTGAACTGAACTGAGTAACTCTTTGGGGAGAAAATAAAATTACCAAATAAAAACCAAATAATTGTAAAGTAGCCAGTCTTGAGGAGATGGAGTTAAGGAAGATGGAAGAGGAGCGTGAATAAAATGTCACAGTAATTCCTCTTACTACTCAAGAAGTAGGCTCAGATGAATACCGTAATTTTGTGCTTTTTACAGCTTGCTTAATATGCTTACTCCTTGGAAGAAAAGTTATGACCAACCTAGATAGCATATTCAAAAGCAGAGACATTACTTTGCCGACTAAGGTCCGTCTAGTCAAGGCTATGGTTTTTCCTGTGGTCATGTATGGATGTGAGAGTAGGATTGTAAAGAAGGCTGAGCGCCGAAGAATTGATGCTTTTGAACTGTGGTGTTGGAGAAGACTCTTGAGAGTCCCTTGGACTGCAAGGAGATCCAACCAGTCCATTCTGAAGGAGATTAGCCCTGGGATTTCTTTGGAAAGAATGATGCTAAAGCTGAAACTCCAGTACTTTGGCCACCTCATGTGAAGAGTTGACTCATTGGAAAAGACTCTGATGCTGGGAGGGATTGGGGGCAGGAGGAGAAGGGGACAACAGAGGATGAGATGGCTGGATGGCATCACTGACTCGATGGACGTGAGTCTGAGTGAACTCCAGGAGATGGTGATGAACAAGGAGGCCTGGCATGCTGCGATTCATGGGGTCGCAAAGAGTCGGACACGACTGAGCAACTGAACTGAACTGAACTGAGTAACTCTTTGGGGAGAAAATAAAATTACCAAATAAAAACCAAATAATTGTAAAGTAGCCAGTCTTGAGGAGATGGAGTTAAGGAAGATGGAAGAGGAGCGTGAATAAAATGTCACAGTAATTCCTCTTACTACTCAAGAAGTAGGCTCAGATGAATACCGTAATTTTGTGCTTTTTACAGCTTGCTTAATATGCTTACTCCTTGGAAGAAAAGTTATGACCAACCTAGATAGCATATTCAAAAGCAGAGACATTACTTTGCCGACTAAGGTCCGTCTAGTCAAGGCTATGGTTTTTCCTGTGGTCATGTATGGATGTGAGAGTAGGATTGTAAAGAAGGCTGAGCGCCGAAGAATTGATGCTTTTGAACTGTGGTGTTGGAGAAGACTCTTGAGAGTCCCTTGGACTGCAAGGAGATCCAACCAGTCCATTCTGAAGGAGATTAGCCCTGGGATTTCTTTGGAAAGAATGATGCTAAAGCTGAAACTCCAGTACTTTGGCCACCTCATGTGAAGAGTTGACTCATTGGAAAAGACTCTGATGCTGGGAGGGATTGGGGGCAGGAGGAGAAGGGGACAACAGAGGATGAGATGGCTGGATGGCATCACTGACTCGATGGACGTGAGTCTGAGTGAACTCCAGGAGATGGTGATGAACAAGGAGGCCTGGCATGCTGCGATTCATGGGGTCGCAAAGAGTCGGACACGACTGAGCAACTGAACTGAACTGAACTGAGTAACTCTTTGGGGAGAAAATAAAATTACCAAATAAAAACCAAATAATTGTAAAGTAGCCAGTCTTGAGGAGATGGAGTTAAGGAAGATGGAAGAGGAGCGTGAATAAAATGTCACAGTAATTCCTCTTACTACTCAAGAAGTAGGCTCAGATGAATACCGTAATTTTGTGCTTTTTACAGCTTGCTTAATATGCTTACTCCTTGGAAGAAAAGTTATGACCAACCTAGATAGCATATTCAAAAGCAGAGACATTACTTTGCCGACTAAGGTCCGTCTAGTCAAGGCTATGGTTTTTCCTGTGGTCATGTATGGATGTGAGAGTAGGATTGTAAAGAAGGCTGAGCGCCGAAGAATTGATGCTTTTGAACTGTGGTGTTGGAGAAGACTCTTGAGAGTCCCTTGGACTGCAAGGAGATCCAACCAGTCCATTCTGAAGGAGATTAGCCCTGGGATTTCTTTGGAAAGAATGATGCTAAAGCTGAAACTCCAGTACTTTGGCCACCTCATGTGAAGAGTTGACTCATTGGAAAAGACTCTGATGCTGGGAGGGATTGGGGGCAGGAGGAGAAGGGGACAACAGAGGATGAGATGGCTGGATGGCATCACTGACTCGATGGACGTGAGTCTGAGTGAACTCCAGGAGATGGTGATGAACAAGGAGGCCTGGCATGCTGCGATTCATGGGGTCGCAAAGAGTCGGACACGACTGAGCAACTGAACTGAACTGAACTGAGTAACTCTTTGGGGAGAAAATAAAATTACCAAATAAAAACCAAATAATTGTAAAGTAGCCAGTCTTGAGGAGATGGAGTTAAGGAAGATGGAAGAGGAGCGTGAATAAAATGTCACAGTAATTCCTCTTACTACTCAAGAAGTAGGCTCAGATGAATACCGTAATTTTGTGCTTTTTACAGCTTGCTTAATATGCTTACTCCTTGGAAGAAAAGTTATGACCAACCTAGATAGCATATTCAAAAGCAGAGACATTACTTTGCCGACTAAGGTCCGTCTAGTCAAGGCTATGGTTTTTCCTGTGGTCATGTATGGATGTGAGAGTAGGATTGTAAAGAAGGCTGAGCGCCGAAGAATTGATGCTTTTGAACTGTGGTGTTGGAGAAGACTCTTGAGAGTCCCTTGGACTGCAAGGAGATCCAACCAGTCCATTCTGAAGGAGATTAGCCCTGGGATTTCTTTGGAAAGAATGATGCTAAAGCTGAAACTCCAGTACTTTGGCCACCTCATGTGAAGAGTTGACTCATTGGAAAAGACTCTGATGCTGGGAGGGATTGGGGGCAGGAGGAGAAGGGGACAACAGAGGATGAGATGGCTGGATGGCATCACTGACTCGATGGACGTGAGTCTGAGTGAACTCCAGGAGATGGTGATGAACAAGGAGGCCTGGCATGCTGCGATTCATGGGGTCGCAAAGAGTCGGACACGACTGAGCAACTGAACTGAACTGAACTGAGTAACTCTTTGGGGAGAAAATAAAATTACCAAATAAAAACCAAATAATTGTAAAGTAGCCAGTCTTGAGGAGATGGAGTTAAGGAAGATGGAAGAGGAGCGTGAATAAAATGTCACAGTAATTCCTCTTACTACTCAAGAAGTAGGCTCAGATGAATACCGTAATTTTGTGCTTTTTACAGCTTGCTTAATATGCTTACTCCTTGGAAGAAAAGTTATGACCAACCTAGATAGCATATTCAAAAGCAGAGACATTACTTTGCCGACTAAGGTCCGTCTAGTCAAGGCTATGGTTTTTCCTGTGGTCATGTATGGATGTGAGAGTAGGATTGTAAAGAAGGCTGAGCGCCGAAGAATTGATGCTTTTGAACTGTGGTGTTGGAGAAGACTCTTGAGAGTCCCTTGGACTGCAAGGAGATCCAACCAGTCCATTCTGAAGGAGATTAGCCCTGGGATTTCTTTGGAAAGAATGATGCTAAAGCTGAAACTCCAGTACTTTGGCCACCTCATGTGAAGAGTTGACTCATTGGAAAAGACTCTGATGCTGGGAGGGATTGGGGGCAGGAGGAGAAGGGGACAACAGAGGATGAGATGGCTGGATGGCATCACTGACTCGATGGACGT
>SJYH01009896.1:28768-41052 GCA_006408735.1 Sylvicapra grimmia | reverse complement strand
GAATCAGTAACCTTGATAGTAATAGAGTAATTCTCTTGTCTCAATCAGTTTTTCCAATGTGTTACATGTGTTTCTGAGATTAACTAAGAGAAAAAAAAGCCAGTACATTTTCCTTCAAAGTTATTTTCCTTCAAAAGTGCTGTTCTTTTTTAGGTGATGGTTGGGAAAATTCTGGGTGGAGGCTGACTCTAGCACTTGTGATGCATCATTATACAAGGGTGTTTATCTTGGCTCACTGTAGAAAGATTCGTCTGTGTTAGAAGGTAACACGTACCATCAGAATTGAACTCTTAATTATGCTATTTAGGGAAAAAAATGATTCCAAGAGGGCTGGCATTTGGTGTAGCCTGGGTAATCTGATGTTATTTCCCCGAAAATCCCTCAGCCTGGAAGTTCTCTCGTATAAAGCTGAAAGTAGTAGTTGATTTTCCCATGTTAACAAAGAAAGAAAAGGCCTCCTGTCTCTGAAAGACCCCAGCTCTTCTGATACAAGTAAATCCCTGCCCAGATCATCTGTCTAGAGCTATCCTTACTTTCCCCCTCACTTCCAAAAAGCTAACTTGAAAAGCATTTCTTTGACTACCTTTGGCATTTTACTCTTGCTGACTGCACACACATACACAAGCCGGCCCCATGTATTACCTGTGGGGCTTAATCTACACTCCCAGTTGATAATCTTAATGAGATGCTAGCTAGCTGGGGAAGGAGTAGAATCAGGTGGATCAAGGTTTGAAACTGGAAAGTCGGGCCCAATAGGGCTAGAGTCCATAAACACATTTTTCTCTACAGTTTTGAGAAACTGACAAGTGGATTGATCCACTCTGACTCACTGGCTGCGACCCTTCCCCCCAAAACACACCCATTCCTGAACTTTATGATCTGAAAGAATGGGAATTGTTTCCAATGGGCTGGAAACTCACTTGAGTGATACCTGGGTTAAAAAAGCAACAAAAGGTAATAATTTCCTTTTTTCAGTAAGCAAAAACTTTTCAAGAATTCCAAATAAGGATGTTTGCAAAGCCAGTTGAGACTTGTGTAGAAGCAGTTTTCCATTCTAAAAATCAAGTGTAACACAGAAAACAAGTAACCCCTCCAGAGATAAAACTAAGTAGCTATCTTTGTATCACGTCTTTCTCCCATATAAGCAATAAACTGCCCTTTCCATAACTTTCTCTAGCTGGACATAATTGAAAATAATTTTGTAACCCATTTGTTTTTTCAAAATGTGAAGATCCCCTGGAGTAGAAAATGGCAACCTACTCCAGTATTCTTGCCTGGAGAATCCCATGGACAGAGGAACCTGGAGGGCTAAAGTCCATGGGGTCACAAATAATTAGAGACAACTGAACACACACGTACAGGTAGCTTAACAGAAACTCATTTCTCACAGCTGGGAAGTCCAAGATCAAGGTACAGGTAGATTTGGTGTCTGGTGGGAATCTGCTTCCTGGTTCAGTTCAGTTCAGTTCAGTTCAGTTCAGTTGAGCAGCCATTTCCAACTATTTGTGACCCCATGAAATACAGCACGCCAGGCCTCCCTGTCCAACACCAACTCCCGGAGTTCACTCAAACTCATGTCCATCGAGTCGGTGATGCCATTCAGCCATCTCATCTGTCGTCCCCTTCTCCTCCTGCCCCCAATCCTTCCCAGCATCAGGGTCTTTTCCAATGAGTCAACTCTTCTCATGAGGTGGCCAAAGTATTGGAGTTTCAGTTTTAGCATCATTCCTTCCAAAGAACACACAGGGCTGATCTCCTTTAGAATGGGCTGGTTGGATCTCCTTGCAGTCCAAGGGAATCTCAAGAGTCTTCTCCAACACCACAGTTCAGAAGTATCAATTCTTCAGTGCTCAGCTTTCTTCACAGTCCAACTCTCACATCCATACATGACCACTGGAAAAACCATAGCCTTGACTAGAGGGACCTTTGTTGGCAAAGTAAGTCTCTGCTTTTTAATATGCTATCTAGATTGGTCATAACTTTCCTTCCAAGGAGTAAGCATCTTTTAATTTCATGGCTGCAATAACCATCTGCAGTGATTTGGGAGGTGAGGTGAAGTCACTCAGTAGTGTCCGACTCTGCGACCCTGTGGNTGCTCAGCTTTCTTCACAGTCCAACTCTCACATCCATACATGACCACTGGAAAAACCATAGCCTTGACTAGAGGGACCTTTGTTGGCAAAGTAAGTCTCTGCTTTTTAATATGCTATCTAGATTGGTCATAACTTTCCTTCCAAGGAGTAAGCATCTTTTAATTTCATGGCTGCAATAACCATCTGCAGTGATTTGGGAGGTGAGGTGAAGTCACTCAGTAGTGTCCGACTCTGCGACCCTGTGGACTGTAAGCTACTAGGCTTCTCTGTCCATGGGATTCTCCAGGCAAGAATACTGGAGTGGATTGCCAGTTCCTTCTCCAGGGGATCTTCCCGACCCAGNCTTTAGTTCCTCTTCACTTTCTGCCATAAGGGTTGTGTCATCTGCATACTGAAGTTATTGATATTTCTCCCAGCAATCTTGATTCTAGCTTGTTCTTCTTCCAGTCCAGCTTTTCTCATGATGTATTCTGCATATAAGTTAAATAAGCAGGGTGACAATATACAGCCTTGACGTATTCCTTTTCCTATTTGGAACCAGTCTGTTGTTTTCATTACTCAAAAAATAAATCCCATTAGCAGTCAGGCCTCATTTTCTATCCTCATCACCTACACCTACTCCCCATCTCAGTCCACAGGAAACCTTAATCTGCTTTCAGTCTATGGATGGGCCTTTGGTTTCTGGTTCATTCATGTACTACTGTATTTTCAAGGTTCATCTATGCTGTAGCATTATAAATATTTCATTTTTATGGCATTGTAGTCTGCAGCCTTGCTGAACCTGTTTATTAGCTCAGTTTGTATTTAATCATGCTTTAGGAAATTTAGGATATTTTTATACAGGGCATATGTTAATACAATTTTACTCCTTTGTTTCCAACTGGATGACTTTTGTTTCTTTTTCTTACTTAAATGCCTTTATTAGATCCTCCAAAACAGCATTGAAAGAGAAATGGAAATAGGGAGCATCTTTGTCTTACTCTTTATCTTAGGAAAATTTATAGTCCTTCACCATTAATTATGATGTTAGCTGTGGAGTTTTCATAGATGTCCTTTATCTAGTAGACTAAGTTCCCTCTCTTCGTAGTTTGTTGAATATTCTTATAAAAAATGTGAGTTGGACAGTATCACTGATTATGCATCCATTGAGATGGTCATGTTTTTTTTTTTATATGCTGTATTATTATTAATTTACATTTAAATGTTGAACAAACCTTGTACACTTGGGATAAATCCCACTTGCTTATGATGTATAATTCTGTTTATGTGTTACTGGATTCTTTTTGCTTATTTGAAGGATTTTGATTTCCATATTCATAAGGATATTGGTCTGTAGTTTTATTCTTGTGATGACTTTGTCTTGGTTTGCTATGTCACAATAATACTGGCATTCTAGAATAAGTTAGAGTGTTTCTGTGTCTTCAATTTTGGAAAAAATCCATAAAAGAATTGATATCACTTTTTTCCTTAAAAATTTGGTGAATTTCACCAGTAAAATTATTCAATATTTTTTTGAAAGTCACTCAGTTGTGTCCGACTCTTGTGACCCCATGGACTATACAGTCCATGGAACTCTCTAGGCCAGAATACTGGAGTGGCTAGCTTTTCCCTTCTCCAGGGGATCTTCCCAACCCAGGGACTGTACTCAGACTTCATGCATTGCAGGTGGATTCTTTACCAGCTGAGCCAGAATACTGGAGTGGTAGCCTATTCCTTCTCCAGCAGATCTTCCTGGCCCAGGAATTGAACCAGGGTCTCCTGCGTTGCAGGCAGATTCTTTACCTACTGAGTTATCAGGCAAGCATGATATTTTTGTGGGAAATGTTATTACTATTTTAACATCTTCACTTATTATAAATCTATTCAGCTTTTCTCTTTATTAAATCAGATTTGGTAGTTTGCGTTTTTCTAGAAATTTGTCTGTTTCATCTATATTATCTAATTTGTTGGCATAAAATTGACTTTTCTCACTTACTGTATCAAAAGCTTTTGAGATTTATCCATTTTATCATGCATCATAATCATTTGCTTTTTAAAATTTTTGAGCTGTATTCTGTTGTATACACATACTAACATTTGTTTATCCTTACTCCTTCCTTATTGTTCTGGAGAAGGCAATGGCACCCCTCTCCAGTACTCTTGCCTGGAAAATCCCATGGACGGAGAAGCCTGGTAGGCTGCAGTCCATGGGGTCACTAAGAGTCGGACACTACTGAGCGACTTCACTTTGACTTTTCACTTTCATGCATTGGAGAAGGAAATGGCAACCCACTCCAGTATTCTTGCCTAGAGAATCCCAGGGATGGGGGAGCCTGGTGGGCTGCCGTCTATCGGGTCGCACAGAGTCGGACACGACTGAAGCGACTTAGCAACAACAGCAGCAGCTTTCTTATTGTTCTAGTCTTTGTCTTCTGTGATTAAAGCTTCTAAAACATTCTCATACCAGTCTCTGTATGAATGAATATTTAAATTTCTCTTGGACTGATATCTAAAAGTTGGATTTGCTGAGTTGTTGTTTCATTAGGTAAGAAAGTGGCAAAACTGTTATTAAATTGTTGTTTCATATTGCATTTTTATCAGCAAAGTGTAAGAACTCTATTCCACATGCTATGAACACTTAGTATTGTCTGTTACTTTGTTATTGGTGTTGGTGTTAGCCATTACAATAAGTGTATAGTCACATATCATTATGGTTTAAATTATATTTGCATAATGAGTAATGATGATATGTCTTTTTATAGCTTATTTGTCCAGAGAAGGCGATGGCACCCCACTCCAGTACTATTGCCTGGAAAATCCCATGGACGGAGGAGCCTGGTAGGCTGCAATCCATGGGGTTGTGAAGAGTCGGACACGACTGAGCCACTTCCCTTTCACTTTTCACTTTCATGCATTAGAGAAAGAAATTGCAATGCACTCCAGTGTTCTTGCCTGGAGAATCCCAGGGACAGGGGAGCCTGGTGGGATGCCGTCTATGGGGTCACACAGAGTCGGACACGACTGAAGTGACTTAGCAGCAGCAGCAGCAGCAGCAGCAGCAGCAGCAGATTACTTGTCATTCCTAATAATGTATATTTAGTCTTAAAATTAAAAACTAAACAATTGATATAAAAATATGGAAAGATTATTTCTAGAGCCTTTGTGTTAACTGGAATCACCAAATAATGTAAAACATAGAATGAATTTATTCTTGGTAGTGATATCTATGATTACATCATTTACTTTACAGAAATTACCTTTGGTTACTAAAATATGTAACACATTCATCATTGAAGGCATGTGGACTCTGCATATNGCAGCAGCAGCAGCAGCAGATTACTTGTCATTCCTAATAATGTATATTTAGTCTTAAAATTAAAAACTAAACAATTGATATAAAAATATGGAAAGATTATTTCTAGAGCCTTTGTGTTAACTGGAATCACCAAATAATGTAAAACATAGAATGAATTTATTCTTGGTAGTGATATCTATGATTACATCATTTACTTTACAGAAATTACCTTTGGTTACTAAAATATGTAACACATTCATCATTGAAGGCATGTGGACTCTGCATATGTTTTTTTAGATAATCCTGAAATTCTGGAAGTGATTTCCTAAATGTGTGAGCTGTATTCTATCTTAATCAACTTTCTAATGTTTCTAAAGTAGTTCATCAAAGTAAGTTGCATATTTTGGAGGGAGTGAGAAAGTTTTGTGCTGTATCAGGAATTTAGATAGAACATCAAATCCAATAAGACCTCAATGAAGTGGTTAAGTTGTAATTTAGAGGCTACAGTTAATCCTCCAATGTAATAACTGGAGAATTTCAAATATACATTTACTGACCAATAGTACCCTAGATATATAAAATGTTTAACACAACATTCAGTGATAATTTACTTTAAAGCAAAATATTATGCACCTGATTTTGACTCAGCAATGATATTCAGTTCAATTCACTTCAGTGGATCAGTTGTGTCCCACTTTTTGCAACCCCATGAAATGCAGTGCGCCAGGCCTCCCTGTCCATCACCAACTCCCTGAGTTCACTCCAACTCATGTCCATCGAGTCAGTGATGCATCCAGCCATCTCATCTTCTGTCATCCCCTTTTCCTCCTGCCCCCAATCCCTCCCAGCATCAGAGTCTTTTCCAATGAGTCAACTCTTNTTCTAACTGTTGCTTCCTGACCTGCATACAGGTTTCTCAAGAGGCAGGTCAAGTGGTCTGGTATTCCTATCTCTTTCAGAATTTTCCACAGTGTATTGTGATCCAGACAGTCAAAGGTATAGTTAATAAAGCAAAAATAGATGTTTTTTCTGGAACGCTCTTGCTTCTTCAATGATCCAGCGGATATTGGCAGTTTGATCTCTGGTTCCGCTACTTCAAATACAATTAACGAGACAGCAATAAAAATCAATCTAATTGTAAAGTACATTAATATCATGGATCGTCAGGAGATAAATGCAGTTGTGTGGTAATTTGAGCATTCTTTGGCATTGCCTTTCTTTGAGATTGGAAGGAAAACTGACCTTTTCCAGTTCTATGGCTACTGCTGAGTTTTCCAAATTTGCTGGCTGATTGACTGCAGCACTTTCACAGCATCATCTTTCAGGATTTGAAAAAGATTAGCTGGAAAGCCATCACCTCCACTAGCTTTGTTTCTAGTGATGCTTTCTAAGGCCCACTTGACTTCACATTACAGGATATCTGGCTCTAGCTGAGTGATCACACCATCCTGATTATCTTGGTCATGAAAATCTTTTTTGTACAGTTCTGTGTATTCTTGCCACCTCTTCTTAATATCTTCTGCTTCTATTAGGTCCATACCATTTCTGTTCTTTATTGAGGCCATCTTTGCATGAAATGTTCCCTTGGTATTNTCTGGCTCTAGCTGAGTGATCACACCATCCTGATTATCTTGGTCATGAAAATCTTTTTTGTACAGTTCTGTGTATTCTTGCCACCTCTTCTTAATATCTTCTGCTTCTATTAGGTCCATACCATTTCTGTTCTTTATTGAGGCCATCTTTGCATGAAATGTTCCCTTGGTATTTCTAATTTTCTTGAAGAGATCTCTAGTCTTTCCCATTCTGTTGTTTGCCTCTTTTTCTTTGCATTGATCACTGATGAAGGCTTTCTTATCTCTTCTTGCTATTCTTTGGAACTCTGCATTCAGATGCTTATGACTTTCTTTTTCTCCTTTGCTTTTCGCTTCTCTTCTTTTCACAGCTATTTATAAGGCCTCCTCAGACAGCCATTTTTCTTTTTTGCATGTCTTTTCTATGGGGATATTCTTGATCCCTGTCTCCTGTACAATGTCACAAACCTCATTCCATAGTTCATCAGGCACTTTATCTATCAGATCTAGTCCCTTAAATCTANTCCTCAGACAGCCATTTTTCTTTTTTGCATGTCTTTTCTATGGGGATATTCTTGATCCCTGTCTCCTGTACAATGTCACAAACCTCATTCCATAGTTCATCAGGCACTTTATCTATCAGATCTAGTCCCTTAAATCTATTTATCACTTCCACTGTATTATCATAAGGGATTTGATTTAGGTCATACCTGAATGGTCTAGCTGTTTTCCCTACTTTCTTCAATTTAAGTCTGTATTTGCCAATAAGGAGTTCATGATCTGAGCCACAGTCTGCTCTTGGTCTTGTTTTTGTTGACTGTATAGAGCTTCTCCATTTTGGCTGCAAGGAATATATTCAATCTAATTTTGATGTTGACCATCTGGTGATGTCCATGTGTAGAGTCTTTTCTTGTGTTATTGGAAGAGAGTGTTTGGTATGACCAGTGCATTTTCTTGGCAAATCTCTGTTAGTGTTTGCCCTGCTTCATTCTGTATTCCAAGGCCAAATTTGCCTGTTACTTCAGGTGTTTCTTGACTTCCTACTTTAGCATTGCAGTCCCCTATAATGAAAAGGACATCTTTTTTGGGTGTTAGTTCTAAAAAGTCTTGTAGATCTTCATAGAACCGTTCAACTTCAGCTTCTTCAGCATTACTGGTTGGGACATAGACTTGGATTACTGTGATATTGAATGGTTTGCCTTGGAAACGAACAAAGATCATTCTGTTGTTTTTGAGATTGCATCCAAGTACTGCATTTTGGACTCTCTTGTTGACCATGATGGCTATTCCATTTCTTCTAAGGGATTCTTGCCCACAGCAATAGATATAATGGTCCCCCACTTCCGAGGTCAGGGGCAGCAGCCAAGAGTGCCAGGATGCAACAGCACAGGAGCAGCCGAGAGGAGCTACCCCACGTCTGAGGTCAGGGACGGCGGCCTGGAAGGCCTAGAGGAGCTAGCTATTCCATGCTCAAGGTCAGGAGAGGTAGCGGTGAGGAGATACCCCTCGTCCAAGGTAAGGAGCAGCGGCTGCACTTTGCTGGAGCAACCATGAAGAGATACCCCACATCCAAGGTAAGAGAAACCGAAGTAAGATGGTAGGTGTTTCAAGAGGGCATCAGAGGCAGACACACTGAAACCTTAATCACAGAAAACTAGTCAATCTAATCACACTGGGACACAGCCTTGTCTAACTCAATGAAACTAAGCCATGCCCGTGAGGCCACACAAGATGGGCGGGTCATGGTGGAGAGGTCTGACAGAATGTGATCCACTGGACAAGGGAATGGCAAACCACTTCAGTATTCTTGCCTTGAGAACCCCATGAACAGTATGAAAAGGTGAAATGATAGGATACTGAAAGAGGCCNCATGGTGGAGAGGTCTGACAGAATGTGATCCACTGGACAAGGGAATGGCAAACCACTTCAGTATTCTTGCCTTGAGAACCCCATGAACAGTATGAAAAGGTGAAATGATAGGATACTGAAAGAGGCCCTCGCCAGGTTGGTAGGTGCCCAATATGCTACTGGAGATTAGTGGATAAATAACTCCAGAAAGAATGAAGGAATGGAGCCAAAGCAAAAACAATATCAAGTTGTGGATGTGACTGGTGATTGAAGCAAGGTCTGATGCTGTAAAGAGCAATATTGCATAGGAACCTGGAATGTCAAGTCCATGAATCAAGGCAAACTGGAAGTGGCCAAGCAGGAGATGGCAAGAGTGAAAGTCGACATTCTAGGAATCAGGGAACTGAAATGGACTGGAATGGGTGAATTTAACTCAGCACTGATATTACTTCTTTGTAATTCTCACTCAACTTTACTAGAGTATAAAATTTGTATTTTATAATATGCTATGGAAAAGGTAACACCAAGGAAAATATTAATATTATCAAAAGTAAGTAATTTTATTCATTGGTGTCATTTAAATCAATACAATGAGCACAATTATTTTTCTATCAATTAAAAACATATATTCAGTTCAGTTCAGTCGCTGAGTCATGTCTGACTCTTCATGACCCCATGAACTGCAGCACGCCAGGCCTCTCTGTCCATCACCATCTCCCGGAGTTCACTCAGACTCACGTTCATCGAGTCTGTGATGCCATCCAGCCATCTTATCCTCGGTTGTCCCCTTCTCCTCCTGCCCCCAATCCTTCCCAGCATCAGAGTCTTTTCCAGTGAGTCAACTCTTCGCATGAGGTGGCCAAAGTACTGGAGTTTCAGCTTTAGCACCATTCCTTCCAAAGAAATCCCAGGGCTGATCTCCTTCAGAATGGACTGGTTGGATCTCCTTGCAGTCCAAGGGACTCTCAAGAGTCTTCTCCAACACCACAGTTCAAAAGCATCAATTCTTCGGCACTCAGCTTCACAGTCCAACTCTCACATCCATACATGACCACAGGAAAAACCATAGCCTTAACTAGACGGACCTTAGTCGGCAAAGTAATGTCTCTGCTTTTGAATATGCTATCTAGGTTGGTCATAACTTTTCTTCCAAGCATCTTTTAATTTCATGGCTGCAGTCACCATCTGCAGTGATTTTGGACCCCAGAAAAATATCTGACATTATTTCCCCTGTTTCCCCATCTATTTCCCATGAAGTGATGGAACCGGATGCCATGATCTTCGTTTTCTGAATGTTGAGCTTTAAGCCAACTTTTTGCTTTCCTCTTTCACTTTCATCAAGAGACTTTTTAGTTCCTCTTCACTTTCTGCCACAAGGGTGGTGTCATCTGCATATCTGAGGTTATTGATCTTTCTCCCGGCAATCTTGATTCCAACTTGTGTTTCTTCCAGTCCAGCGTTTCTCATGATGTACTCTGCATATAAGTTAAATAAGCAGGGTGACAATATACAGCCTTGACGTACTCCTTTTCCTATTTGGAACCAGTTTATTGTTCCATGTCTGGGGCTAACTGTTGCTCCTTTACCAGCATACAGATTTCTCAGGAGGCAGGTACGGTGGTCTGATATTCCCATCTCTTTCAGAATTTTCCACAGTTTGTTTTGATCGACACAGTCAAAGGCCTTGGCATAGTCAATAAAGCAGAAGTAAATGTTTTCTGGAACTTTCTTTGCTTTTTCCATGATCCAGCGGATGTTGGCAATTTGATCTCTTGTTCCTCTGCCTTTCCTAAATCCAGCTTGAACGTCTGGAAGTTCATGGCTCACATATCGTTGAAGCCTGGCTTGGAGAATTTTGAAGATTACTTTCCTAGCATGTGAGATGAGTGCAATTGTGTGGTAGTTTGAACATTCTTTGGTATTTCCTTTCTTTGGGATTGGAATGAAAACTGATCTTTTCTAGTCTTGTGGCCATTGCTGAGTTTTCCAAATTTGCTACCATATTGAGTGCAACACTTTAACTGCATCATCTTTCAGGATTTGAAATAGCTCAACTGGAATTCCATCACTTTTGACACTAGTTAATATTAAATGTTTATGAATATTGATCCCTAAATTAATTTGTTATCAATTTAATCTTCATGGAATTTGAATGGCTGCCTTACAAGAAATTCAGGTCCCACATATCTAAAATTGTCTATAGAAAAGAATATCATTGCTTATTAGAGAGGACTGTGGAGAAAATGACTATTATCTCATTGGATCTTGCTGGAAGTCCCCATTATCACTAATACTTTATTATTCAAGAATACATAGGAGTATTTTTTTCTTCTTATCTTTCTTCTTTCATCGGGAAATATTATTATCTTGGATCATAAACAGTATCCAATATATTAAATCACATATTCCTTTTTGGTTTTTAAAGGTATAGAACATTAGTTTATTCCTACTTGGAAATAGGTTAATATTGGAAAAGGAAAGTTCAAATAAACCTACCTGTAACATCTTTCAAAAGTTTAAAAGAATATGGTAGGTATCTTTAAAAGAGCCAGTCTTCTCCTTATTTCTTTTATAATTCCAGGATTGTAAAAGCACAAGAGGTTTCCAGATAAAAATCACATTTTGCTGCTTCTCTTACTGCTACCTGTGTCCCTGCAACCAGTCTATGTAATAGAAGTGGAAGGGATGGGGTATATTCTGAACAGCATTCTCCTGAGAAACTACTTGACTCTCATGTCCTCTATTCCCTGTTCACAACTTGTACAGAAGATAGGAACCAGGTTTTTACCATGCAGGGGGACCTCATGGGGATGGCAGATTAAGACATAGAGAAACCTAAGCCTCAGAATGACAGCAACATACTCAGTAGAATGATGAAAATTTGGAAAGGCTGATAGTATCAAATGTTGGTGAAGATGTAGAGTACTGACAACTCCTATGCATTGTGTGTGGGAGGGTATAATGGTCAAATCATTTTAGAGAGTTCTTCAGCAGTTTCTTATAAAATTAAACACATACCTGCCCTAAGACCCAGCAATTCCATACCTAGGTATTTATACAAAAGAAATAAGAAGATGGGCACAGAGGAGAATATAGAGGTTTAGTTTAATGACCACAGTTTCTTCTTGGTATGATGAAAACATTTTGAAATGACTGTGGTGATTGTAGTACAACTCTGTGAATGTACTTAATGCTACTGAATTGTACATCTAAGATGAGTAAAATGTAAAATTAATGTTATGTATAAACTTCCTGATGTTCAAGCTGATTTTAGAAAAGGCAAAGGAACCAGAGATCAAATTGCCAACATCTGCTGGATCATGGAAAAAGCAAGAGAGTTCCAGAAAAACATCTGCTTCTGCTTTATTGACTATGCCAAAGCCTTTGACTGTGTGGATCACAATAAACTGTGGAAAATTCTGAAAGAGATGGAAATACCAGGCCACCTGACCTGCCTCTTGAGAAACCTGTATGCATGTCAGGAAGCAACAGTTAGAA
>SJYH01009892.1:0-10381 GCA_006408735.1 Sylvicapra grimmia | reverse complement strand
GGGAGAACCTCCTGGTTTTTCTCGAGTTGCGGCAGGTTATTCTCGAGTTACGATGGGGCCCTCAGGTACCCACTTGCGTGGCCTCAGGAAAGGCGATTCTCTGAGCGAGTTGAGCGTAGCCCCTCGGGATTCCTCTCCAGTCAGTGCCGGTTCCTAATTCCACGTCTGCAGCCGAAACTGGAACCTCATGTTTCTGCTCCAGTGCTGGCATGGATCTTGGGGTTCCTCTGGAGTCTCCCAAGGGGAGTCAGGCCTGGTCTCCCGTGTTTTAGTGCACGCACTCCTTCCTCCTGAGCTGTAGCAGCAGTGTCAGTGTTCCCGTCGAGTTGACCCAGGGATTTCTGTGTTTCCCTCGAGATGCCACAGGGCTGTGGAAGGAGCCACCGTGGTGTGAGGCAAAAGGCGGGTGACACTCGAGGTAGTGCAGGGAAATCACGTTCATCTGGAGTGGACTGAGACATCTATGGAACTTTAAGTATGGTGGCCCGACCCCAGGAGAACTCCTCTTTCCTGTTGAGAGCACCACATCTTGAGATGCGACGGGAATGGCGGGAATTCTTTCCCAACGAAGCAGGGAAAGGGACCCTCATCTCGAGCTGACAGTGGGGAATCGGGGCTCCTCCTGAGTTGTGCTCGTACCCTAGGTGTTCCACCAATGTGGGGACAGGTATGTCTGGGAATTTCTTGAGTTGCAGCAAGAGTGGGGAGGAACCTCGTGAGGTTCAATAGAGAAGTTTTAAATGCCCTCGAGATGCCGCTGCAGCAAACGGCCTTCTCTCGCCCAGAGGGGAGAACCTCCTGGTTTTTCTCGAGTTGCGGCAGGTTATTCTCGAGTTAAGATGGGGCCCTCAGGTACCCGCTTGCATTCGCTCAGGAAAGGCGATTCTCTGAGCGAGTTGAGAGTAGCCCCACGGGATTCCTCTCCAGTCAGTGACGGGTCATAATTCCCCGTATGGAGCCGAAACTGGAACCTCATATTTCGGCTCCAGTGCTGGCATGTATCTTGGGGTTCCTCTGGAGTCTCCCCAGGGGAGGCAGGCCTGGTCTCCAGTGGTTACGTGCACGTCCTCTTTCCTCCCGAGCTTCAGCAGTAGTGCCAGTGTTCCCGTCAAGTTGACCCAGGGATTTCTGTCTTTCCCTGGAGATGCCACAGGCCTGTGGAAGGAGCCACCGTGGTGTGAGGCAATAGGCGGGTGACACTCGAGGCATTGCTGTGAAATCACGTTCATCTGGAGTGGACTGAGACATCTATGGGCCTTTTAGTATGGTGACGCGACCACAGGAGAACTCCGCTTTCCTGTTGAGAGCCCCACTTCTTGAGATTCGACGGGAATGGCAGGAATTCTTTCCCGACGAAGCAGGGAAAGGGACCCTCACGTCGAGTTCCTGGTGGGGAAACGGGGCTCCTCCGGAGATGTGCTGGGACCCTCGGTGTTCCACCAATGTGGGGACAGATATGTCTGGGAATTTCTTGAGTTGCAGCAAGGGTGGGAAGGACCCTCGCGAGGTTCAAGTGAGAAGGCTTGAATGCCCTCGAGATGCAGCTGCAGAAAACGGCCTTATCTCACCCGGAGGGGAGGACCTCCTGGTTTTTCTCGAGTTGCGGCAGGTTATTCTCGAGTTACGACTGGGCCCTCAGGGACCCGCTTGCGTGGCCTCAGGAAAGGCGATTCTCAGTGCGATATGAGAGTAGCCCTTCGGGATTCCTCTCCAGTCACTCCCGGGTCCTAAGTCCCCGTCTGGAGCCGAAACTGGAACCTCATGTTTCGGCTCCAGTGCTGGCATGGATCTTGGGGTTCCTCTGGAGACTCCCCATGGGAGTCAGGCCTGGTCTGCGGTGGTTACGTGCACGTCCTCTTTCCTCCCGAGCTGTAGCAGCAGTGTCAGTGTTCCCTTCGAGTTGACCCAGGGATTTCTGTCTTTCCCTCGAGATACCACAGGGCTGTGGAAGGAGCCACCGTGGTGTGAGGCAAAAGGCGGGTGACACTCGAGGTAGTGAAGGGAAATCACGTTCATCTGGAGTGGACTGAGACATCTATGTGAATTTTAGTATGGTGGCCCAACCCCAGGAGAACTCCGCTTTCCTGTTGAGAGCGCCACCTCCTGAGATGCGACGGGAATGGCAGGAATTCTATCTCGATGAAGCAGGGAAAGGGTCCCTCATCTCGAGCTGACAGTGGGGAAACGGGGCTCCTCCTGAGTAGTGCTGGCACCCTCGGTGTTCCACCAATGTGGGGACGGGCATTTCTGGGAATTTCTTGAGTTGCAGCAAGGGTGGGAAGGACCCTCGCGAGGTTCAAGTGAGAAGGCTTGAATGCCCTCGAGATGCAGCTGCAGAAAACGGCCTTATCTCACCCGGAGGGGAGGACCTCCTGGTTTTTCTCGAGTTGCGGCAGGTTATTCTCGAGTTACGACTGGGCCCTCAGGGACCCGCTTGCGTGGCCTCAGGAAAGGCGATTCTCAGTGCGATATGAGAGTAGCCCTTCGGGATTCCTCTCCAGTCACTCCCGGGTCCTAAGTCCCCGTCTGGAGCCGAAACTGGAACCTCATGTTTCGGCTGCAGTGCTGGCATGTATCTTGGGGTTCCTCTGGAGACTCCCCAGTGGAGTCAGGCCTGGTCTCTGGTGGTTACGTTCACGTCCTCTTTCCTCCCGAGCTGTAGCAGCAGTGTCAGTGTTCCCNGGCTGCAGTGCTGGCATGTATCTTGGGGTTCCTCTGGAGACTCCCCAGTGGAGTCAGGCCTGGTCTCTGGTGGTTACGTTCACGTCCTCTTTCCTCCCGAGCTGTAGCAGCAGTGTCAGTGTTCCCATCGAGTTGACCCAGGGATTTCTGTCTTTCCCTCGAGATACCACAGGGCTGTGGAAGAAGCCATCGTGGTGTGAGGCAAAAGGCGGGTGACACTCGAGGTAGTGCAGGGAAATCACGATCATCTGGAGTGGACTGAGACATCTATGCGACTTTTAGTATGGTGGCCCGACCCGAGGAGAACTCCACTATCCTGTTGAGAGCGCCACCTCTTGAGATCCGACAGGAATGGCGGGAATTCTTTCCCGACAAAGCAGGGAAAGGGACCCTCATCTAGAGCTGACAGTGGGGAAACGGGGCTCCTACTGAGTTGTGTTGGGACCCTCGGTGTTCCACCAATGTGGGGACGGGTGTGTCTGGGAATTTCTTGAGTTGCAGCAAGGGTGGGAAGGACCCTCCCGAGGTTCCAGAGAGAAGACGTGAATGCCCTCGAGATGCCGCTGCAGAAAACGGCATTTTCTCACCCGGAGGGGAGAACCTCCTGGTTTTTCACGAGTTGCGGGAGGTTATTCTCGAGTTACGACGGGGCCTTCAGGGAACCGCTTGCGTGGCTTCAGGAAAGGCAATTCTCTGAGCGAGTTGAGAGTAGCCCCTCGGGATTCCTCTCCAATCAGTGCCGGGTCCTTAGTCCCCGTCTGGAGCCGAAACTGGAACCTCATGTTTCAGGTGCAGTGCTGGCATTGATCTTGGGGTTCCTCTGGAGTCTCCCCTAGGGAGTCATGCCTGGTCTCCGGTGGTTACGTGCACGTCTTCTTTCATCCCGAGCGGTAGCAGCAGTGTCATTGTTTCCGTCGAGTTGAACCAGGGTTTTCTGTCTTTCCCTCGAGATGCCACAGGCTTGTTGAAGGAACCACCGTGGTGTGAGGCAATAGGCGGGTGACACTCGAGGTAGTGCAGGGAAATCACGTTCATCTGGAGTGGACTGAGACATCNCAGGTTATTCTCGAGTTACGACGGGGCCTTCAGGGACCCGCTTGCGTGGCTTCAGGAAAGGCAATTCTCTGAGCGAGTTGAGAGTAGCCCTTCGGGATTCCTCTCCAGTCAGTGCCGGGTCCTTAGTCCCCGTCTGGAGCCGAAACTGGAACCTCATGTTTCAGGTGCAGTGCTGGCATGGATCTTGGGGTTCCTCTGGAGTCTCCCCTGGGGAGTCATGCCTGGTCTCCGGTGGTTCCGTGCACGTCTTCTTTCCTCCCGAGCTGTAGCAGCAGTGTCAGTGTTCCCGTCGAGTTGAACCAGGGTTTTCTGTCTTTCCCTCGAGATGCAACAGGCCTGTTGAAGGAGCCACCGTGGTGTGAGGCAATAGGCGGGTGACACTCGAGGGAGTGCAGGGAAATCACGTTCATCTGGAGTGGACTGAGACATCTATGGTACTTTTAGTATGCTGGCCCAACCCCAGAAGAACTCCGCTTTACTTTTGAGAGCACCACCTCTTGAGATGCGACGGGAATGGCGGGAATTCTTTCCCGAAGAAGCAGGGAAAGGGACCCTCATCTCGAGCTGACAGTGGAGAAACGAGGCTCCTCCTGAATTGTGCTGGGACCCTCGGTGTTCCACCAATGTGTAGACGAGTATGTCTGGGAAATTCTTCAGTTGCAGCAAGGGTGGGAAGGACCCTTGCGAGGTTCAAGAGAGATGGCGTGAATGCCCTCGAGATGCCCCTGCACAAAACGGCCCCATCTCGCCCGGAGGGGAGAACTTCCTGGTTTTTCTCGAGTTGCGGCAGGTTATTCTCAAGTTACGACGGGGCCCTCAGGGTCCCGCTTGCGTGGCCTCAGGAAAGGCGATTCTCTGAGCGAGTTGAGAGTACCCCCTCCGGATTCCTGTCCAGTCAGTGCCGGGTCCTAAGTCCTCGTCTGGAGCCGAAACTGGAACCTCTTGTTTCGGCTCCAGTTCTGGCATGGATCTTGGGGTTCTTCTGGAGTCTCCCCAGGGGAGTCACTCCAGGTCTCCAGTGATTACGAGCACGTCTGCTTTCCTCCCGAGCTGTAGCAGCAGTGTCAGTGTTCCCGTCGAGTTGACCCAAGGATTTCTATCTTTCCCTCGAGATGCCACAGGGCTGTGGAAGGAGCCACCGTGGTGTGAGGAAATAGGCGGGTGATACTCGAGGTAATGCGGGGAAATCATGATCATCTGGAGTGGAGTGAGACATCTATGGGACTTTTAGTATGGTGGACCGACCCACGGAGAACTCCGCTTTCTTGTTGAGAGCGCCACCTCTTGAGATGCGACGGGAATGGCGGGAATTCTTTCACGACGAAGCAGGGAAAGGGACCCTCTTCTCGAGCTGACTGTGGGGAAACGGGGCTCCTCCTGAGTTGTGCTGGGACCCTCGGTGTTCCACCAATGTGGGGACGGGTATGTCTGGGAATTTCTTGAGTTGCAGCAAGGGTGGGAAGGACCCTCGCGAGGTTCAAGAGAGAAGGCGTGAATGCCCTCGAAGTGCCGCTGGAGAAAACGGCCTTATCTCGCCCGGAGGGGAGAACCTCATGGTTTTTCTCGAGTTGCGGCAGGTTATTCTCGAGTTACGACGCAACCCTCAGGGATCCGCTTTCGTGGCCTCAGGAAAGGCGATTCTCTGAGCTAGTTGAGAGTAGGCCCTCGGGATTCCTCTCCAGTCAGTGCAGGGTCCTAAGTCCCCGTCTGGAGCCGAAACTGGAACCTCATGTTTCAGCTCCAGTGCTGGCATGGATCTTGGGGTTCCTCTAGAGTCTCCCCAGGGGAGTCAGGCCTGCTCTCTGGTGGTTACCATCACTTCGTCTTTACTCCCCAGCTGTAGGAGCAGTGTCAGTGTTCCAGTCGAGTTGTCCCAGGGATTTCTGTCTTTCCCTCGAGATGCCACAGGGCTGTGGAAGGAGCCACCGTTGTGTGAGGCAATAGGCGGGTGACACTCGAGGTAGTGCAGGGAAATCACGTTCATCTGGAGTGGACTGAGATATCTATTGGACTTTTAGTAAGGTGGCCCGACCCAAGGAGAACTCCACTTTCCTTTTCAGAGCGCCACCTCTTGAGATGCGACGGGAATGGCGGGAATTCTTTCCCGGCGAAGCAGGGAAAGGGATCCTCATCTCAAGCTGACAGTGGAGAAACAGGGCTCATCCTGTGTTGTGCTGGGACCCTCGGTGTTCCTCCAATGTGGGGACGGGTATGTCTGGGAATTTCTTGAGTTGCAGCAAGGGTGGGAAGGACCCTCGCGAGGTTCAAGAGAGAAGGCGTGAATGCCCTCGAAATGCTGCTGCAGAAAACGGCCTTATCTCGCCCGGAGGGGAGAACCTCCTCGTTTTCTCGAGTTTCGGCAGGTTATACTCGAGTTAAGACGGGGCCCTCAGGGACCCGTTTGCGTGGCCTCAGGAAAGGCGATTCTCTGAGTGTGTTGAGAGTAGCCCCTCGGGATTCCTTTCCAGTAAGTGCCGGGTCCTAAATCCCCGTTTATAGCCGCAACTGGAACCTCATGTTTCGGCTCCAGTGCTGGCATGGATCTTGGGGTTCCGCTGGAGTCTCCCCAGGGGAGTCAGGCCTGGCCTCCGGTGGTTATGTGCACGTCCTCTTTCCTTCCGAGCTGTAGCAGCAGTGTCAGTGTTCCCGTCGTGTTGACCCAGGGATTTCTGTCTTTCCCTCGAGATGCCACAGGGCTGTGGAAGGAGCCACCATTGTGTGAGGCAATAGGCGGGTGACACTCGAGGTAGTGCAGGGAAATCACGTTCATCTGGAGTGGACTGAGACATCTATGGGACTTTTAGTATGGTGGCCCGACCCCAGGAGAACTCGGCTTTCCTATTGAGAACNGGCGGGTGACACTCGAGGTAGTGCAGGGAAATCACGTTCATCTGGAGTGGACTGAGACATCTATGGGACTTTTAGTATGGTGGCCCGACCCCAGGAGAACTCGGCTTTCCTATTGAGAACGCCACCTCTTGAGATGCGACGGGAATCTCGGCAATTCTTTCCCGATGAAGCAGGGAAAGGGACCCTCCTCTCGAGCTGACGGTGGGGAAACGGGGCTCCTCCTGAGTTGTGCTGGGACCCTCGGTGTTCCACCAATGTGGGGATGGGTATGTCTGGGAATTTCTTGAGTTACAGCAAGGGTGGGAAAGACCCTCGCGAGGTTCAAGAGAGAAGGCGTGAAAGCCCTCAAGATGCCGCTGCAGAAAACGGCCTTATCTCGCCCGGAGGGGAGAAGCTCCTGGTTTTTCTTGATTTGCGGCAGTTTATTCTCGAGTTACGATGGGGCCGTCAGGGACCCACTTGCGTGGCCTCAGGAAAGGAGATTCTCTGAGCGAGTTGAGAGTAGCCCCTCAGGATTCCTCTCCAGTTAGTGCCGGGTCCTAAGTCCCCGTCTGGACCCGAAACTGGAACCTCATGTTTCGGCTCCAGTGCTGGCATGGATCTTGGGATTCCCCGGGAGTCTCCCCAGGGGAGTCAGGCTTGGTCTCCAGTGGTTAAGTGTACGTCCTCTTGCCTCCCGAGCTGTAGAGCAGTGTCAGTGTTCCCGTCGATTTGACCCAGGATTTCTGTATTTCCCTCAAGATGCCACAGGGATGTGGAAGGAGCCACCGTGGTGTGAGGCAATGGGCGGGTGACACTCGAGGTAGTGCAGGGAAATCACGTTCATCTGGAGTGGACTGAGACATCTATGGGACTTTGAGTATGGTGGCCCGACCCCAGGAGAACTCCGCGTTCCTGTTGAGAGCGCCACCTCTTGAGATGCGACGGGAATGGTGGGAATTCTTTCCCGACGAAGCAGGGAAAGGGACCCTCATCTCGAGCTGACGGTGGGGAAACGGGGCTCCTCCTGAGTTGTGCTGGGACCCTCGGTGTTCCACCAATGTGGGAACCGGTATGTCTGGGAATTTCTTGAGTTGCAGCAAAGGTGAGAAGGACCCTCGCGAGGTTCAAGAGAGAAGGCGTGAATGCACTCGAGATGCCGCTGCAGAAAACTGCCTTATTTCGCCCGGAGGGGAAAACCTCTTCGTTTTTCTCGAGTTGCGGCAGGTTACACTCGAGTTACGACGGGGCCTTTACGGACCCGCTTGCGTGGTCTCAGGAAAGGTGATTCTCTGAGAGAGTTGGCAGTAGCCCCTAAGGGATTCCTCTCCAGTCAGTGCCGGGTCCAATGTCCCCGTCTGGAGCCGAAAGTGGAACCTCAGGTTTCGGCTCCAGTGCTGGCATGGATCTTGGGGTACCTCTGGAGTCTCCACGGGGAGTCAGGCCTGGTCTCCAGTGGTTACGTGCACGTCCTTTTTTCTCCCCAACTGTAGCAGCAGTGTCAGTGTTCCCGTCGAGTTGACCCAGGGATTTCTGTCTTTCCCTCGAGATGCCACAGGGCTGTGGAAGGAGCCACCGTGGTGTGAGGCAATAGGCGGGTGATACTCGAGGTAATGCAGGGAAATCACGTTCATCTGGAGTGGAATGAGACATCTATGGGACTTTTAGTATGGTGGCCCGACCCCAGGAGAACTCCGCTTTCCTGTTGAGAGCGCCACCTCTTGAGATGTGACGGGAATGGCGGGAATTCTTTCCCGACGAAGCAGGGAAAGGGACCCTCATCTCGAGTTCACGGTGGGTAAAAGGGGCTCCTCCTGAGCTGTGCTGGGACCCTCGGTGTTCCACCAATGTGGGGACGAGTATGTCTGGGAATTTCATGATTTGCAGCAAGGGTGGGAAGGACCGTCGCGAGGTTCAAGAGAGAAGGCGTGAATGCCCTCTAGATGCCGCTGCAGAAAATGGCCTTATCTCGCCCGGAGGGGAGAACCTCCTGGTTTTGCTCGAGTTGCGGCAGGTTATTCTCGAGTTACGACGGGGCCCTCAGGGACCCGCTTGCGTGGCCTCAGGAAACTCGATTCTCTGAGCGAGTTGAGAGTAGCCCCTCGGGATTCCTCTCCAGTCACTGCCGGGTCCTAAGTCCCCGTCTGGATCCGAAACTGGAACCTCATGTTTCGGCTCCAGTGCTGGCATGGATCTTGGGGTTCCTCTGGAGTCTCCACAGGGGAGTCAGGCCTGGTTTCCGGTGGTTACGTGCACGTCCTCATTCCTCCCGAGCAGTAACAGCAGTGTCAGGGTTCCCGTCGAGTTGACCCAGGGAATTCTGTCTTTCCCTCCAGATGGCACAGGGCTGTGGATGGAACCACCGTGGTGTGAGGCAATTTGCGGGTGACACTCGAGGTAGTGCAGGGAAATCACGTCCATCTGGAGTGGACTGAGACATCTATGGGACTTTGAGTATGGTGGTACAACCCCAGGAGAACTCCGCTTTCCTGTTGAGAGCGCCACCTCTTGAGATGCGACGGGAATGGCGGGAATTCGTTCCCGACGAAGCAGGGAAAGGGACCCTCATCTCGAGCTGACAGTGGGGATACGGGGCTCCTCCTGAGTTGTGCTGGGACCCTCGGTGTTCCACCAATGTGGGGACGGGTATGTCTGGGAATTTCTTGAGTTGCAGCAAGGTTGGGAAGGACCCTCGCGAGGTTCAAGAGAGAAGGCGTGAATGCCCTCGAGTTGCCACTGCAGAAAACGGCCTTATCTCGCCCAAAGGGGAGAACCTCCTCGTTTTTCTCGAGTTGCGGCATGTTATTCTCGAGTTACGATGGGGCCCTCAGGCACCCTCTTGCGTGGCGTCAGGAAAGGCGATTCTCTGAGCGACTTGAGTGTAGCCCCTCGGGATTCTTCTCCTGTCAGTGCCGGGTCCTAAGTCCCCGTCTGGAGCCGAAACTGGAACCTCATGTTTCGGCTCCAGTGCTGGCATGGATCTTGGGGTTCTCCTGGAGTCTCCGCAGGGGAGTCAGGCCTACTCTCCTGTGGTTACATGTACGTCCTCTTTCCTCCCGAGCTGTAGCAGCAGTGTCAGTGTTCCCGTCGAGTTGACCCAGCGATTTCTGTCTTTTCCTCGAGATGCCACAGGGCTGTGGAAGGAGCCACCGTTGTGTGAGTCAATAGGCGGGTGACACTGGAGGTAGTGCAGGGAAATCACATTCATCTGGATTGGACTGAGTCATCTATGGGAATTTTAGTATGGTGGCCAAACCCCAGGAGAACTCCGCTTTCCTGCTGAGAGCGCCACCTCTTGAGATGCGACGGGAATGGCGGGAATTCTTTCCCAACGAAGCAGGAAATGGACCCTCATCTCGAGCTGACGGTGGGGAAACAGGGCTACTCCTGAGTGTGCTGGGACCCTCGGTGATCCAACAATATGAGGACGGGTATATCTGGGAATTTCTTGAGTTGCAGCAAGGGTGGGAAGGACACTCGTGAGGTTCAAGAGGGAAGGCATGAATGCCCTCGAGATGCCGCTGCAGAAAACGGCCTTATCACGCATGGAGAGGAGAACCTCTTGGTTTTTCTCGAGTTGCAAAAGGTTATTCTCGAGTTACGACCGGGCCCTCAGGAACCTGCATGCATGGCATCAGGAATGGTGATTATCTGAACGAGTTGAGAGTAGCCCCTCGGGATTCATCTCCAGTCAGTGCCGAGTCCTAAGTCCCCGTCTGGAGCCAAAACTGGAACCTCATGTTTCGGCTCCAGTGCTAGCATGGATCTTGGGGTTCCACTGGAGTCTCCCCAGGGGAGTCAGGCCTGGTCTCCG
>SJYH01009891.1:3072-13476 GCA_006408735.1 Sylvicapra grimmia | reverse complement strand
GCTGAGTAATACTCCATTGTGTATATGTACAACAGCTTTCTTATCCATTCATCTGCTGATGGACATCTAGGTTGCTTCCATGTCCTGGCTATTATAAACAGTGCTGCGATAAACATTGGGGTACATGTGTCTCTTTCAATTCTTGTTTCCTCGGTGTGTATGCCCAGCAGTGGGATTGCTGGGTCATAAGACAGCCACTATAGAGAACAGTATGGAGATTCCTTTAAAATCTGGAAAGAGTTTTCTCTTCTGAAATATTCTAATTGCAGCCATGTAGGCTTCTGAAAGAAATGTCCCATGAAGGTGAAAAACAAAATATAAGTAAAACTCTAGTTAAGACATGAGCTGTTTTGTGCTTTCCAGGTGGGGATGTTACAACAGTTTCTGGTTTTTATTTCCCTAGGGAAAATTCTACTGAGAAGAGGTTTGTGTTGAGGAAGAAACAAAATCATAAGATTGACTATAAACAAAAGAGGTGGAATCTGAGTTTCCTGTCCCCGGTTTTGGTTTTCCATCATTCATTTCCAAAGAATTCTCTAGCTGCAGACAGTGAAAATGTTGACCACAGACAATACTGTTAATGCAAGTGCAGACTGTCACATGCTTCTTTGTTCATGGTTCAAGGGAAAATTCAAGTATTATGAAGACTGCAGTGTGTAGTAATTGGAGACAACAGTTGTGCTATTGGCTGCAGAGAAAGCAAGTCACAAGCACCCAGTTAATCCTAAAATCTGTAGGAAGAACCCTCTAATGTAGAGACAGTAGTGAGTCTTGGGAGAAAAAGGATTTCTAATTTGTCTGTCTTGCTCCACTATTTTGGAGCAAATGAGGAAGATTAACTTAGTTGCTGTTATGACTTTGACACTTAATCATAACTTAGATGCTGTCACTGCAAGTGTTGAGGTGTAATAATTACATACTGTTGCACTGACAACAGTAGTAAACATAACTTCTTCAAGATACTTTAAGAGAATTTCTTTGTAAAATAAAATTCTGAAACATTAATGACTTGGTTTAACAAACCAAAACTGGGTAAATCCCTTCAGAGAGCTTTACCATCTGAACCACCAAGAAAGCCCCTTCAGAGAGCCAACACATACACAAAGGTATTAATTGGGTCACAGTTGTTTCCACAAAAGCCTTTTCTCTTGTTTACTTACACTAAGCAAAACCACATCCATCTAATTATTTCAAGAGTTTTGAATAAAACTGACAATTTGAAAAATATATAAAGTGAAAGTGTTAGTTGCTCAGTCATGTCCGACTCTTTGCAACCCCCTGGACTGTAGCCTGCAAGGTTCCTCTGTCCATGGAATTCTCCAGTCAAGAATACTGGAATGCATAGCCCTTCCCTTCTGCAGGGGGTCTTCCTGATCCAGGGGTCAAACCTGGGTCTCCTGCATTGCAGGCAGATTCATAACAGTCTGAGCCACTAGACAAGCCCATATTCTGTCAAAGTTTCAGATTAACTATACTTGATGTCGAAGATGAAATTTTAGGCAGCTATTAAAATGGTGCTATAGAAAATTAATTAATGACATGGGGGATTTTAAGAATATATTGCTGCTATAAAAATTCTGCTAATGAAACACTTTGTTTTGCATAAGACTATTACATTATTAATAGTTCTAATTTTATCCTGATAATATTACAGCACTATACAACTGTTACGTTCTGGTGGTGGGTATTTTGTAATCTTCCCTTTATGAGATTTAAAAAAAATTTCCTATTTCTACCTTGCACATTTATTGCTCTTTTTAACAAAAATATATTTAAAAAACAGAATAAAAGAAAATATCCATCTATTTTGTGCAGAAGTATTCATCAGTGCAACAGTATGTAATTATTACACCTCAACACTTGCAGTGACAGGACTTTGTGGTGACAGCACTGTTGGTTATGCCCTCCGTCAGCCTCTGTCACTGCCCCAGCCCCTCCCCCAGGCTGGCAGCCCTCCCTGTGAAGCATGAGGCTTTGTAGCAGATTGACTTGTCTTTATGTCCTTAAAGCTTTCAGAACAATCACTTGCTTTCCAGAAAGGAACTGGTACAGGCATCCCTCAGAGCTATTGTAGGTTCAGTTTCAGAACACCAGAATATACTGAATATTGCAGTAAGTGAGTCACATTAATTTTCTGGTTTTCCAGGGCACATAGAAGTTATGTTTACACTATACTATACCCAAGCATGTGTGCAAGCATGTGTGCAGACATAGCATTATGTCTGAAAAAAATAAATGTAGAGACCTTAACTTAAAAATAAGGCATTGCTAAAAAATATTAACCATCATCAGAGACTTCAGTAAGTCATAGTAGTAATATCAAAGATCATTGATGTTACAGATCATCAAAGTAACTGCAATGATAGTGAAAATGTTTGATATATTGTGAGAATTACCAAAAGGTGACACAGAGACATGGAATACGCAGATGTGATGGAAAAATGGTGCCTATAGACATGCTTGATGCAGGTGTATCACCAACTCTCAGTTTGTAAAAAAATGCAGTATCTGGGAAGCACAATAAAACAAGGTATGTTTACAGTTCTAAAGCAAGCAATAAAAATTAAGATTGCCTCAAAAATTGAAGGTTTGAGAAAGAACATTATTTGTGATGTTTTTGCTGCATTGAAAGTCAATTTATAATTAGAAGCTCTAGAATAACATATAAGCTTTACACCTGGGGTGAATGGAGCACAGAAGACAATCCCCAACCCTGAAGCTGGGGGATGCCTGTCTCTTGGTGCCCTGAGTTCTAATCCTGTTATTTCTGCAAGAGGAGTCAGCAACCACAACCAGCTCAGAATGAGAAGTAAACACAGGTCCAAGCTTACATCTCCTGGTGGGACCTCCCCTTGACCTCACTGAAGACCTCAACCAGGGAACCTTAAACTGAAGGTCTTCCAACACAGGAGTGGGAAGAACAGCTCCACAGTGAAGGGTAAGATCCTTTCTGGAAACAAGATCATTCATCACAAAGGTGACAGGCTCCAAACAGAACCCTTGCCTTTCCTGTCTCCCTCCATCTTCCCCATTCACCCAGATGCTCAGTCTCTGCACCGAGAAACCAGCACCAACTGGTTTCTCTCTCTGCCCTCAGAGCCCATGTTCAATCCATCACACAGTCCACTTGGCTCCACTTCCTTATCTACCCCAGGTCCCACCATCTCGCCATTTCCACTGCAGGCACCTTAGACTAAGCCAACAGTCTAGAGAGGGCACATTGTAAGAGAGTGAACATTGAATCTGGAGAGCCGAAAGACCATCAGTGTGGTTTTAGCTGTAAAGGAAGGAAAGAGAACAGAGTGAGACAAAACTAGAAAGTTGGGGAGGGATGGGCAGTGAGCTGCTTCATGAAACTATAAATATTTGTTCACAGACATTGACCAAGAGAGAAAAATTTGAGGTTATAGAAATTTACCAGGAGATATTGGTAAGTAAAAGACACTTATTCTTTGGAAGAAAAGTTATGACAAACCTAGACGGTGTATTAAAAAGGAGAGACATCGCTTTGCTGACAAAGGCCCATATAGTCAATGCTATGATTTTTCCAGAAGTCATGTAGAGATGTGAGATTTGGACCATAAAGAAGGCTGAGGGCCAGCCAAAGAATTGATGCTTCTGAACTGTGGTGCTGGAGAAGACTCTTGAGAGTTCCCTGGACAGCAAGGAGATCCAACCAGTCAATCCCAAAGGAAATCAACCCTAAATATTCATTGGAAGGACTGATGGTGAAGCTGAAGCCCCAGTACTTTGGCCACCTGATGTGAAGAGCCAACTCACTGGAAAAGACCCTGATGATGGGAAAGATTGAGGGCAGGAGGAGAAGCGGATAACAGAGAATGAAACTGTTGGATGACATCACTGACTTAATGGACATGGGTTTGAGTAAGCTCTGGGAGATAGTGAAGGACAGGGAAACCTGGCATGCTGCAGTCCATGGGGTCACAAAGAGTCAGACACAACTGAATGATTGAAGAATAAACAGATAAGTAAAGCGTTAAAAAAAATGAGCATATTTTGATAATAGCAACAAAGCTGACTGGTTCAGAGGATATAAATGTTCACATCTGCAGATCAGGTGCTGAGTGATAACACTTTAGGACTGATCAGGCGACATGTCCTCCAATTCTGTGCTTCTTCAGTTTCCCTAACCAACCACACATTCCAAGGTGACAGTATTTCTAAGAATTAGATGATAAAAAGAATCTGCTACCATGAATGTCATTAATGCTATAATACCAAAAAACCAAAAGTAAATCTTTAGGGTACATTTAGGAACAAAGAATTTAATTGAACAGACCCTTAACTGAGCTGGAGATCAAGCCATCTTTTTGCTGCTATGTCTAAAGCATGACAAAGGGCTTCAAACAGGTACATTTCACAGCATCCTTTACTTATTACGGAAAAATGGTGCTTTGGGGGACAGTCTTTGAAATACAATGTTGAGAGGTAAGAACAACAAAGTGACAGGTAAAAACTGGAAATAAAAGGATACTTTTCCAATTAGCATTCAAGAATACAAAATGAAGGACTGACACAAAGCATTTCTAGAAATTAAGAGTCACTGTTGGGCAATCTTGAATGCCACCCCATCTCTCATGAAAGTCTGCAGGCAGAGCCTGCTTCCTACCATGATGTCTAGTCCAGGTAGCCATACACACTGCTTGGAGCCTAGAGCATCCCTTTGGCTGGGGATGCCCCTCTCCTGTCGTCTGCCTCCCCAGAGCTCACTCCTGAGCACATCCAGCTTGGGGTGTGAGGCTACAGGCACTGCCTCCATGATGACAGCCTGGTATCTATTCAATGCCCCACTGATGATCCCATCTGACAATGCATGTGAGGTAGGACAGGAGGTGATATTGCAGAAGCTGCCCAAGAAGTCAAAAGAGATGGTATTATTATCCTTAGACATAAGGAACTGTGGGTATTACTGACCACTCATTAGTGATTATTACCTGTTTTGTATGGACTATCAAAATACCTTAAAGTAGCTTGCATTCCTTGAGATTATTTGCTGCCAAAGTTTTTCCTTTGAGGAACGCTTTTATTGTTTTATAAAGCCACATCCTAACACGTATTGAAACTGAGCAAGCAACAGAGGGAAAGGACAAGGAAAGAGATAAAACAAGAAAGAGAGATAAAAGGAATAGATGGAGGAAGGAAATAGAGCTAAGGAAGGAAATATTAAATTCCTAAGGAGGAAAGAGCCAACCAAACCTGGAAGGAAGATACTAGGCAGATAACCAGAGACCAAAGCCTGGAGCCTGCCGTGTGTACAGAACAGAGCTATTGTGTGAGAGACTCGCTGGTTGTTTATTTAGTCTCTCCTCCCTGAGTTGCTTTCTTTCCAAACTCTCATCTGTGATGCAGAAGCTGGGTCTCTGCAAGTCACTGCAGCAGTTCAGAGACCCTTCTGCCAGGTGGCCTTTGTTAGGTCCTGCCAGTAGGGGGCACTAGAGGGAGACTGAAGGTGGGAAACATCTCTAATGCTCTACCTGATTCTGCTACCAGCATCACCTCAGCACCGGGACCTGACTCCAGCTCCCGGCTATTAGCACCTGGAGAACCAGCCCTATCCTGCCCCCTCACAAATATGACCACAGTCGGTCAGTGACCTCCCCTCAGAGTCTGAGCATCAATTCTTTGGGGCCTCTCTTCTGAGATCTCAGGTCTGGAGATCTGTCCTAGGATATTGCGGCTGCTTTCTAAACTCATTGCCCCAGTGTTTCATTTTTCTAGCCCTCTAATCCTTATAAAATACATTTCTAATATTAAATCCTTTCAGTTAAAGTACTGTTTTTCTCAATAGGCCCTTTCTTCTCATGGACTCCTGAGAAATTCTACAACTTTAGCCATCAACCTCCTGGCAGTCTAAATTAGAGCCACATTTTTTGATAAGAGAATCCAAAAATGCTGAAATCACTATGATACAATGAAAATGACTGTGTTCTGCCCCACTAAAATATGGAGCTATAACTTGGGTTTGGAATATTTTAACAGTTGGCCATCATAAAAAAGTGACAATTTAAATAAATTTTTAATATGAAAATATGAGATGATTGGATATGTTATTTAATTGTGCATTCTAAAAGTATAATTAAGTACTTGAGTAATTTTCAGGAATGAGAGAAAAAACTAAGAGAAAAATTAATGGACGTTCCTATCAAATTGTACATGGAAGGATACATTGAAAATTGAACATAAATGGAAACAGCTAAAATGGTGAGGGTCTTACCATTATCCGTTCACAGTCAATAACGGTGCTCAACCTGTGTGCAATGGTTAGCACAGTGCACTGGGCAAATCTCTCACGAATTTTTTTTTGTATTAACTCATCAGTTCTAGAAACAAAGAGTTGATTTAGTTCAGTAAAGACAGGAAAAGCAAACTTAAGACTTAAAATTATTCTATGATATTTTTACAATGTTTTTAAAAATCAATACTTTAACATATAGTCTTGTTCCTAAAAAACTAAGTATAAAAATCTACTTAGAAATTTACTGTTTTTCATAAAATGATGGAAAATTAGTCTTCGCTCAAATATGCTTGAAACTATCAGGAGCTGGATTTAGGAATTCAGCTCTCTTATGGTGCCTCAAAACAACATTAACACCATATAACATATCTTGGTTTTTTCCTTTGTTTTCTGGAATTAATATTATCAACAGATATCCATGAGGCCGAGAGAGCACTTAGAAACATTTCGAAGATTCACTAAACGTTTTCCATTTACTACATTTACAAGTCAGTTCAAGATTTCCTGGGGCTCAGCTCCATACCTTGGATCCACGTTTGATGTGGCTTTGTCAATAATCAATATCTGATTCTTCCTGAGAAGAGCCCTGGCAAGGCACACCAGTTGTTTCTGACCAGCACTCAAGTTCAATCCAGATTCTGCTAATTCAGTGTTCATTTTAGCAGGAAGACCTTCGATGGATTCTTTAAGTTGTACCTATGGATACAGAAAGAATGACATTTTTCTAAGCAAACTGTTCCTGAAGTAGACAAGTCTCTTAGATACTAGAGCTTTGACATCCTCAGGGCTTCTTACGTATATTACACGTACAGCCAGATGATGAGGAGAGCTCCTGCCAGTGAACGTTCACTGAGAAAGATGGTGGAATCATCTCAGGACAGGAAGATCTCAGTGTCCCCAATTCCCATCACAGGACATCCACCAAAAACCCCACCTAGGGGTCAGTTAAGGAAGTCTCTCAAAAAGTGAAGCTATTTCTCACAATGTGATTTAAACAGAAAAGTTAAAAGGGCCTTTATGGTTGAGTCATGTTTCCCAAAGTACATTTTGCATAGGAGTTGGTACACTAGAGAAAAACTTTCAAAAATTTTACAGAAAATCTGGTTCTCTGAAGATATAAGCTTATTGGCCCTTTACTATTTTCTAAAGTTTAATATATGCAANCAAAGTACATTTTGCATAGGAGTTGGTACACTAGAGAAAAACTTTCAAAAATTTTACAGAAAATCTGGTTCTCTGAAGATATAAGCTTATTGGCCCTTTACTATTTTCTAAAGTTTAATATATGCAAATTCAAGCAATGACAAACTGCCCCTTATACATTAGTAATCTTGGAACCCATTCTGATGATGGCTCTTTCCCAAGTTTAATCCTGTAAATAGTGGACCAATCAAGTGCATTTTCTTCAGTGTCATAAATGCATTGTAGTGAGTGAAAAAGCATGAAAAGTAAAACACAACATCCTTTTTACCCCAGCATATGGATACAGGTTATTGTCGTCCAGTCGCTGAGTCGTGCCCAACACTTTGCAACCCCATGGACAGCAGCACACCAGTGTTCCCGTCCTTCACTATTGCTTGGAGTTTGCTCAAACTCAGGTTCATTAAGTTGGTGATGCTATCCAACCATCTTGTCCTCTTTTGTACCCTTATCCACTTGCCTTCCATCTTTCCCAGCATCAGGGTCTTTTTCAGTGAGTTGGCTCTTCACATAAGGTGGCCAAAGTATTGGAGCTTCAGCGTCATCATCAGTCCTTCCAAGGAAAATTCAGGGTTTATTTCCTTTAGGATTGACTGGTTTGATTTCCTTGCTGTCCAAGGGACTCTCAACAATCTTCTCCAGAACCACAGTTCAAAAGCATCAGTTCTTCAGCACTCAGCCTTCTTTATGGTCCAACCCTCACACTGGTACATGACTACTGGGAAAGCCATAGGTTTGACTACATGGACTTTGTCGGCAAAGTGATGTCTCTGCTTTTTAATATTCTGTCTAGGTTTCTTACAATTCCTCTTCCTGGGAGCAAGCATCTTTTAATTTCATGGCTGCAGTCACCATCTGCAGTGACTTTGGAAATAAAGTCTGTCATTGTTTCCACTGTTTCCCCATCTACTGCAATGAAGTGATGAGACAGGATGGCATGATCTTAGTTTCTTGAATGTTGAGTTTTAAGCCAGCTTTTTCACACTCCTCTTTCACTTTTATCAAGAAGCTCTTTAGTTCCTCTTCACTTTCTACGATTAGGGTGGTGTCAGATGCATATCTGAGGTTATTGATATTTCTCCCAGAAATCTTGATGCCAGCTGTGCTTCATCCAGCCCGGCATTTCACATGATATACTCTGCATGTAAGTCAAATAAGCAAGGTGACAACATATAGCTTTGACGTACTCCTTTCCCAATTTGGAACCAGTCCAAGTTGTTGCCGTGGAACAAGCTGTTCCATGTCCGGTTCTAACTGTTGCTTCTTGACCAGCAATATAGGTTTCACAGAAGGCAGGTAAGGTGGTCTGGTATTCCTATATCTTTAAGAATTTTCCACAATTTGTTGTGATCCACACAGTGAAAGGCTTTAGTGTAGTCAATGAAGTAGATTTTTTTTTTACGGAATTCTGTTGCTTTTTTGATGACCCAATGGATGTTGGCAATTTGATCTCTGGTTCCTCTGGCTTTTCTAAATACAGTTTGTACATTTGGAAGTTGTTGGTTCATGTACTATTGAGGCCTAGCGTGAAGGATTTTGAGTATTGCTTTGCTAGCATGTGAAATGAGTGCAATTGTGTGGTAATTTAAACATTCTTTGGCACTGGCCTTCTTTGGGATGGGAATGAAGACTGACTTTTTCCAGTCCTGTGGCCACTGCTGAGTCTTCCAAATTTGCTCGCATATTGAGTGCAATACTTTCACAGCATCATCTTTTAGGATTTGAAATAGATCAGCTAGAATTCTGTCACCACTAGCTTTCTTATCATGATGCTTTCTAAAGCCCACTTGACTTTGCATTCCAGGACATCTGTCTTTAAGTGAGTGATCACATCATTGTAGCTATTTGGGTCATTAAGACCTTTTTAAAAAATAGTTCTTCCATGTATTCTTGGCACCACTTCTTAATCTCTTCTGCTTCTGTTAGGTCCATACCATTTCTGTCCTTTATTGTGCCCATCCTTGCAGGAAACAGTCTCTTGATACTGCTAATTTTCTTGAAGAAATCTCTGGTCTTTTCTTTTCTATTGCTTTCCTCTATTTTGTTGCACTGATCACTTAGGAAGGTTTTCTTATCTCTCTGTGCTATTCTTTGGAACTCTGTATTGAGATGGGTATATCTTTCCTTTTCTCCTTTGCCTTTAGCTTCTCTTCTTTTCTCAGCTATTGTAAGGCCTTCTCAGACAACCATTTTGCCTTGTTGCATTTCTTTTTCTTGGGGATGGTTTTGTTCACCACCTCCTGTAGAGTGTTACAAACCTCTGTCCATAGATCTTCAGGCACTTCAGAACTAATCCTTTGAATCTACTTGTCACTTCCACTGTATAATTTGTAAGGGATTTGTTTTAGGTCGTATTGGAATTGCCTTGTGGTTTCCCCTACTTTCTTCAATTTTAGCCTGAGTTTTGCAACAAGGAGTTCATGATCTGAGCCATAGTCAGCTGCCATCTTGTTTTTGCTGACTGTATAGAGCTTTTCCATTTTTGGCTGCAGTGAATATAATCAATCTGATTTCAGTATTGATCATCTGGTGATGTCCATATGTAGAGTTGTCTCTTGTGTTGTTGGAAGAGGGTGTTTGCTATGACCAAAACGTTCTCTTGGCAAAACTCTGTTAGCCTTTGTCCTGCTTCATTTTGTACTCCAAGGCCAAACTTGCCTGTTACTCCAGGTATCTCTTGACTTCCTACTTTCACATTTCAGTTCCCTATGATTAAGAAGACATCTTTTTTTGGTTTTAGTTCTAGAAAGTCTTCTTGCTCTTCACTGAACTGTTCAACTTCAGCTTTTTTAGCATTAGTGGTTGGGGCATAGACTTGGATTACTGTGATACTGAAAGGTTTCCCTTGGAAATGAACTGAGATCATTCTGTCATTTTTGAGATTGCACCAAAGTACTGCATTTTAGACTGTTTTGTTGACTATTTTTTGCAGCAAAAAAAAAAAAAAA
>SJYH01009887.1:0-15760 GCA_006408735.1 Sylvicapra grimmia | reverse complement strand
TATGAACAACAACTTTTTTCATTGCATAATTAACACAATTTTTTAAAATGCTCTTAAATATGTATCAAGTTCTGTATCATATCAGATGAGCTGAATTTATGTTGTGTATTCTGAACTCAGCTCAGCTTCATGGAAATTCAGAACAATTTTACAGAATCTGTTTTCTTAGGGTTGTAGGGAAATAAGAAAATAGAGTTACTTTTCTTCTTGTTGTTCCTGCTCTGTTGCCTGGCTGTCTTAATGGGAAATTTTATCATCTTGCTCACCATCACCTACAGCCATCTAATGCAACAACTGATGTATTACCTTCTCTATCACCTCTCCCTCATCCATGGTGGTCCCCAGGCTAATCAGGGATGTAGTTGCAGAATGAAAAAACATTTCCTATAACAACTTTTGAAACATTTCCTATAACAACTACATGACTCAGCTCTTCACTGCCCACTTGCTGGCAGGTGTGGAAATATTCATCCTGGTGCCCATGGTTTTTGACTGCTACATTGCCAGGGTCCAGCCCCGGTGGATCCAGGGTAATTCAAAGCATGAACAACATAGGCGAGGAGAAACTTATTTATTTATTTATTTAGAAATATAAGATTAGGAAGAAATAGTGTAGTAGGAAAATTTAGTGGAGAAAAGAGGCTGAATAACTTGGTTTATGTGGAAAGCCAATAAAGTTCCAGACAAGGAACTTGCACGATCNTTTTGACTGCTACATTGCCAGGGTCCAGCCCCGGTGGATCCAGGGTAATTCAAAGCATGAACAACATAGGCGAGGAGAAACTTATTTATTTATTTATTTAGAAATATAAGATTAGGAAGAAATAGTGTAGTAGGAAAATTTAGTGGAGAAAAGAGGCTGAATAACTTGGTTTATGTGGAAAGCCAATAAAGTTCCAGACAAGGAACTTGCACGATCTATGTTAGGCCACTGGTGTCCGTTTGAATATCGGAGAGTGCCCCGCCTTGGGCTCCCTCTCTCATGGATCTTAGAAGCCAGGACAAGTAAGTAGACGTGGTGAGCCTCCATTCCCCAGATGGGGATTTAGCCTGAAATTAGAGTAAAGAGGAGACACGGGGGAAACCAGTCCTTTCAATGACTTGCCCGACCTCTATTGTCTAGAAAGGCCTTTTATACCTTTTTTATTGTACATAGAGATCAATGGGTAATACAAAGTTATGCAGCATTAGCTGCCCAGACTCTTATCAAAACCAGGCTTTTTTCTCTGCATACCTAGGTGTATACACAAGTCTTAGGTAATTTACATCATCTTCTGGCCAAAAGGGCCAATTAACATTTTCAGCCTTTTTTCGGATAAGGGTTTGTCAACCAAAAGACTTATGTGTGTTGATCTTCCCAAAGTCTGGTGCCACTCTCAGAAAGCACTAAATAAAGTTACATTCTTACATAGCAAAGATACAGCAATTTATAACAAGTAAAAGGAGTACAGTGATTTATAACAAAAGAAAAGTAATTAACTCAAAAGTCTAGTGTTGCTAACATCAAAACTACTATATATCTTTTTCCATATCCCATTTACATTGATTAACATCCTCCCAGGTGCCTAAAAGATAAAGAATATGGAGGCCTGGCGGCAAACATTAAGTCAACAGTGAAAACCCTCTACCAATATAATTTTTCACTCTCTTGAAAAGGCTCTGTATCTTTAAGATGCTTTTAAGCTTTGTGCCTCTCGTGGTTGGGGGGCTGTAAGCAATCCACAAGCTGTAAGAGGTCCGGGGGAACCTGTTAGGCAAGCGAGAGAGTTATCAGAGGGGGTTTAACTGAAACATCCCTTTCAAATGCAGAAGACTAAAGCCCTGAGTTGACTTTTTCCAGAGTATGTCAGAAGAGTGGAAAAGCACAATAATAGGGCAGGCAGATTCTTATTTTTGGGGGTACATGCTCAGGAAATACCAGGGGGAAACCCTGAGATCTGACTCACTTTGCCCATCACATCTTTGCTGCATGACCTTGTCACGGGTGGGATTCCTCACGCTGGCTCCCGGCACTACATCATCATTGTCAAGCCCCTCGACTACATGGTCATCATGAACAGACAGAGGTGTGACATGTTGATGGTCCTGGCCTGGGCTATGGGTTTTTGGTATTCTATTGCTTTACTTCTCATGGTACTCTAGTTACCTTTTTATGGTCCTAATCAGATAGATCACTACATGTGTGATGTGAAGCCTCTTTTGAAACTGGTGTGCAAAGATATTCATGTTGTGAGTATCTTAGTGATTGCAAATTCAGGGATAGTAGCTGTTGCCATTTTTCTTGTCCTAGTAGCTTCTTACATAGTCATAGTATATAATCTTAGAACATATTCCTCTTCAAGATGAAGGAAATCTCTCTCTCCTTGTAGCTCTCATGTAATAGTTATTCTTTGTGCCCTGTACCTACATTTATGTTCTATCTGCAGAGAGAGAGAACAAGGATAAGGAAATCTCTGTGTTTTACACTGTGATTGCTCCCATGCTGAGCCCTTTCATCTACACCCTGAGAAACATGGAAATGAAAATTGCCATGAGGAAAGTATGGTCTAAAGTGACACATTTAGATTTAAAGTAAATAGGGTGATGTACTTGATGTCCTGAGGACATGTATCCATTGAAATATTATTGAAACATACTATCTTTCTTTGAGGAGTTGGACTCAATGACCCCTGATATTTTATGAGTCAAAGAAGCATGTTGTTGAGATTTAGATCACAGTCTGCTCCTTTAGGGATCCAGCTAGTTCTGGGTCTGACCACTTGGATTTGAGGCATTTTAATATAAGAACTGTCCTAAACCACATCTCCTGTCATATAACAGCCCTCTACAAAAATTTCTGTTAAACCTTATTTTCCTTGGAATAAAATCTAACCTGTTGACCCGTGCATTAGAAAATTATTTGTAACAAGCTAATCTCAGAGGTCACACCACATTGAAAGAAAAATATGGTGTTATAATAATAAGCTATGGGATCAAGGAGACATGGGTGACTACTGACTGTGTAAGTTTTTATGGCTTTGTCTTGGAAATTTGTTTTAATTATATTGTTTTCATTTTGAAAATATCTATAAAGGTAGATAATATTATAGTTCATAAAAGGTAATATTAAGAGCTTCCCTGGTGGCTCAGATGGTAAAGAATCTGCCTGCATTGTGGGAGACTTGGGTTTGATCCCTGGGTCGGGAAGATCCCCTGGAGAAAGGAATAGCAACCCACTTCAATATTCTTTCCTGGAGAATTCCATGGACAGAGGAGCCTGGTGGGATACATCCCAATAGGTGGCAAACAGCTGGATGGACATGACTGAGCAACTAGCATTTTCTTTCTTTCAATACTTATGAAATTTTGCAATGCAGGTAGCCACTAGAAACTGATATTCAGTGCTTTTCTTCTTTCTTTATAATTCTTCCTTCAATTACCTTTGTTTGGATGCTTTCATCCAGCTATTCTGGACCCCTCTACATTCTCTAAAGTGACAGAAAGTGAAAGTGAAGTCATTCAGTCGTGTCTGACTCTTTGAAACCCCATGGACTGTAGCCCACCAGGCTCTTCCAACCATGGGATTCTCCAGGCAAGAATACTTGAGGGGGTTGTCATTTCCTTCTCTGGGGATCTTCCCCAACCAGGGTCGAATCTGGGTCTCCCACATTGCAGGCAGATGTTTTAACCTCTGAGCCACCAGAGAAGATCTCTCACATATGAGGCTGATCATAAAATTTTTATTTCAATGAATAATTATGAAACAATCTGAAATATGCCCCTTGTTTTTATTAAAGAGAATTTTTAAATAAAATACTATTTATAAATTCTAAGTTGACTTTTTTAAGACATATTAATATCTTTAAAATCAAAGGCAGTATAGATTTAATAAAACATTGTATGTAGAATCATGTGATTTTTCNATGTTTAGTCTGTGTAACAGAAACATTGATGTTTCTTCCTTATGTTTATGTAAGTCTAATATGAATTTGTCAACCAATTTCCCTGTTACACAATAGAAAATCTAAACGATAAAATAATTAACTGATGAACATGGCAGTATTTATTTTTTTAGAAAACAGTGATTTTTCTCCAGTTACTTGTTAGAGTATTGTCCTGTGGAGTTGACAAGTCAGAACAATAGCCTATTTATATTGCATATTCTTCACACATTTTTTTTTTGACATGAGGCAAACAGATCCACTGTTATCAGTTTGACTTATCAGTTGAAGAAAGAGGCTCAGAGAATATTAACTACTCAGGGCTCACAACAACACCTACAAACAAGCAAAACTACTAAGGACATGTGAGTCCAGATGCTCATCTTCATGATCATTTGATGATGGATATGTACAATACATCATAGTGTTCCTCAGTCATACCATTAGGACACAGGTCATTGAAATTAACAGCACTTGAGGCAAACCATGACTTTGCTGTAGAGGATATTTGATTATGGTAGAAGGTGATGCTTTCAACATATTGACTTCTCTGCTTCTAGGTATACTACATTAAAAAGATGGCACTGTTTAAAATGTGTATTTAAATAAGTAGGTTATTTTTTTTCTTTTTCAGTTTTTTCTAATATAAATTTATTTATTTTAATTGGAGGTTAATTACTTTACAATATTGTATTGGTTTTGCCATACATAAACATGAATCCACCACAGGTATACAAGTGTTCCCATCCTGAACCCCCCTCCCTCCTCCCTCCCCATACCATCCCTCTGGGTTGTCTCAGTGCACCAGCCCCAAGCATCCAGTATCATGCATTGAACCTGGACTGATGATTCATTTCATGTATGATATTATACATGTTTCAATGACATTCTCCCAAATCATCCCACCTTTTCCCTCTCCCACAGAGTCCAAAAGGCTGTTCTGGTTACTTTTTAATCACACAAAGTTCTTCAGNTCCCTCCTCCCTCCCCATACCATCCCTCTGGGTTGTCTCAGTGCACCAGCCCCAAGCATCCAGTATCATGCATTGAACCTGGACTGATGATTCATTTCATGTATGATATTATACATGTTTCAATGACATTCTCCCAAATCATCCCACCTTTTCCCTCTCCCACAGAGTCCAAAAGGCTGTTCTGGTTACTTTTTAATCACACAAAGTTCTTCAGATTTCAAAAGAAAACTTCTAGTTCCTGAAAATGTTTATAAAGTATCAACAGTAACCTTTATGTTTTGAATAATCAGAAAAATGGAGTTTTACCATAGTAATATCCTATCTTCTTATATTCACATGCCCCACATTGTACTTAAATCTCTTTTTCCCAGCTACTCCATGTTCTGAATCTTGACCACACCTACCTAGGATAACCCNTGGTGATTCATTTCATATATGATATTATACATGTTTCAATGACATTCTCCCAAATCATCCCACCTTTTCCCTCTCCCACAGAGTCCAAAAACCTGTTCTGGTTACTTTTTAATCACACAAAAGTTCTTCAGATTTCAAAAGAAAACTTCTAGTTCTTGAAAATGTTTATAAAGTATCAACAGTAACCTTTATGTTTTGAATAATCAGAAAAATGGAGTTTACTATAGTAATATCCCATCTTCCTATATTCACATGCCCAACATTGTACTTAAATCTCTTTTNCAAAAACCTGTTCTGGTTACTTTTTAATCACACAAAAGTTCTTCAGATTTCAAAAGAAAACTTCTAGTTCTTGAAAATGTTTATAAAGTATCAACAGTAACCTTTATGTTTTGAATAATCAGAAAAATGGAGTTTACTATAGTAATATCCCATCTTCCTATATTCACATGCCCAACATTGTACTTAAATCTCTTTTTCCCAGCTACTCCATGTTCTGAATCTTGATGACACCTACCTAGGATAACCCTTGAATCTATTGATACTTTTGACTAATTTAGGTAGGCTGTACTATAATTATAACATGCTTTGTTTTAATTTCAAGAATATATATGGAGCTCCACTGATTGCAGGAAATGCTCCTCTGTGACTGTAACTTTATACAAGATTCATATGCACATGGAGAATGGGAGAGATTTTCTGAAAGTTACTTAGATGATTAAAGGCTGAAATGGAGAATGACCTTTATCTTTTATAGAGATGGACAAGAGCTGGAATTTCCTTTGGTCACTGAATGCTGTTACATAGTTTCCAAGAACATGAAGTCTGGCATCAGAGTCAGGTTCATCTTGGCTTGACTTTAATTTAATATCTTAATTATTTGTTGTAATTAACTGAATCCTCTGATACTTTTGCTTTACAATATGCAAAATGACTCTCAGAAACTATCTGTTAGTTGGTTATGAGTTAAATCCCTGCAAAATATTTACAAATGATCCAGATTTGTATACATATTCTTTTAAAATATNGCATCATGGACTCAATGGATGTGAGTCTGAGTGAACTCTGAGAGATGGTGATGAATAGAGAGGCCTGGCGTGCTGCAATTCATGGGGTCGCAAAGAGTCGGACACGACTGAGTGACTGAACTGAACTGAACTGATACTTTTGCTTTACAATATGCAAAATGACTATCAGAAACTACCTGTTAGTTGGTTATGAGTTAAATCCCTGCAAAATATTTACAAATGATCCAGATTTATATACATATTCTTTTAAAATATCATTTGAAATACGATGCTCATGATCTAAAAACAACAAAAATATGGATTCTCTGTAGTAAATCTTCTATGAACAACAACTTTTTTCATTGCATAATTAACACAATTTTTTAAAATGCTCTTAAATATGTATCAAGTTCTGTATCATATCAGATGAACTGAATTTATGTTGTGTATTCTGAACTCAGCTCAGCTTCATGGAAATTCAGAGCAATTTTACAGAATCTGTTTTCATAGGGTTGTAGGGAAATAAAATAGAGTTACTTTTCTTCTTGTTGTTCCTGCTCTGTTGCCTCGCTGTCTTAATGGGGAATTTTATCATCTTGCTCACCATCACCTGCAGCCATCTAATGCAAGAACTGATGTACTACCTTCTCTGTCACCTCTCCCTCGTCCATGGTGGTCCCCAGGCTAATCACGGATGTAGCTGCAGAATGAAGAAACATTTCCTATAACAACTTTTGAAACATTTCCTATAACAACTGCATGACTCAGCTCTTCACTGCCCACTTGTTGGCGGGTGTGGAAATATTCATCCTGGTGCCCATGGTTTTTGACTGCTACATTGCTAGGGTCCAGCCCTGGTGGATCCAGGGTAATTTGAAGCATGAACAGCATAGGCGAAGAGAAACTTATTTATTTATCTATTTAGAAATATAAGATTAGGAAGAAATAGTGTAGTAGGAAAATTTAGTGGAGAAAAGAGGCTGAATAACTTGGTTTATGTGGAAAGCCAATAAAGTTCCAGACAAGGAACTTGCATGATCTACGTTAGGTCACTGGTGTCCGTTTGAATATCGGAGAGTGCCCCGCCTTGGGCTCCCTCTCTCATGGATCTTAGAAGCTGGGACAAGTAAGTAGACATGGCGAGCCTCCATTCCACAGATGGGAATTCAGCCTGAAATTAGAGTAAAGAGGAGACACGGGGGAAACCAGTCCTTCCAATGACTTGCCTGACCTCTATTGTCTAGAAAGCCCTTTTATACCTTTTTGATTGTACATAGAGATCAATGGGTAATACAAAGTTATGCAGCGTTAGCTGCCCAGACTCTTATCAAAACCAGGCTTTTTTCTCTGCATACCTAGTTGTATACACAAGTCTTAGGTAATTTACATCATCTTCTGGCCAAAAGGGCCAATTAACATTTTCAGCCTTTTTTCTGATAAGGGTTTGTCAACCAAAAGACTTATGTGTGTTGATCTTCCCAAAGTCTGGTGCCACTCTCAGAAAGCACTAAATAAAGTTACATTCTTACATAGCAAAGATACAGAAATTTATAACAAGTAAAAGGAGTACAGTGATTTATAACAAAAGAAAAGTAATTAACTCAAAAGTCTAGTGTTGCTAACATCAAAACTACTATATATCTTTTTCCATATCTGGTTTACATTGATTAACATCCTCCCAGGTGCCTAAAAGATAAAGAATATGGAGCCCTGGCGGCAAACATTAAGTCAACAGTGAAAACCCTCTACCAATATAATTTTTCACTCTCTCAAAAAGNATTTACATTGATTAACATCCTCCCAGGTGCCTAAAAGATAAATAATATGGAGGCCTGGCGGCAAACATTAAGTCAACAGTGAAAACCCTCTACCAATATAATTTTTCACTCTCTCAAAAAGACTCTGTATCTTTAAGATGCTTTTAAGCTTTGTGCCTCTTGTGTTTGGGGGGCTGTAAGCAATCCACAAGTTGTAAGAGGTCTGGGGGAACCTGTTAGGCAAGTGAGAGAGTTATCAGAGGGGGTTTAACTGAAACATCCCTTTCAAATGCAGAAGACTAAAGCCCTGAGTTGACTTTTTCCAGAGTATGTCANTTTTTCCATATCCCATTTACATTGATTAACATCCTCCCAGGTGCCTAAAAGATAAAGAATATGGAGGCCTGGCGGCAAACATTAAGTCAACAGTGAAAACCCTCTACCAATATAATTTTTCACTCTCTTGAAAAGGCTCTGTATCTTTAAGATGCTTTTAAGCTTTGTGCCTCTCGTGGTTGGGGGGCTGTAAGCAATCCACAAGCTGTAAGAGGTCCGGGGGAACCTGTTAGGCAAGCGAGAGAGTTATCAGAGGGGGTTTAACTGAAACATCCCTTTCAAATGCAGAAGACTAAAGCCCTGAGTTGACTTTTTCCAGAGTATGTCAGAAGAGTGGAAAAGCACAATAATAGGGCAGGCAGATTCTTATTTTTGGGGGTACATGCTCAGGAAATACCAGGGGGAAACCCTGAGATCTGACTCACTTTGCCCATCACATCTTTGCTGCATGACCTTGTCACGGGTGGGATTCCTCACGCTGGCTCCTGGCACTACATCATCATTGTCAAGCCCCTTGACTACATGGTCATCATGAACAGACAGAGGTGTGACATGTTGATGGTCTTGGCCTGGGCTGTGGGTTTTTGGTATTCTATTGCTTTACTTCTCATGGTACTCTAGTTACCTTTTTATGGTCCTAATCAGATAGATCACTACATGTGTGATGTGAAGCCTCTTTTGAAACTGGTGTGCAAAGATATTCATGTTGTGAGTATCTTAGTGATTGCAAATTCAGGGATAGTAGCTGTTGCCATTTTTCTTGTCCTAGTAGCTTCTTACATAGTCATATTATATAATCTTAGAACATATTCCTCTTCAGGATGGAGGAAATCTCTCTCTCCTTGTAGCTCTCATGTAACAGTTATTCTTTGTGCCCTGTACCTACATTTATGTTCTACCTGCAGAGAGAGAGAACAAGGATAAGGAAATTTCTGTGTTTTACACTGTGATTGCTCCCATGCTGAACCCTTTCATCTACACCCTGAGAAACATGGAAACGAAAATTTGCCATGAGGAAAGTTTGGTCTAAAGTGACACATTTAGATTTAAAGTAAATAGGGTGATGTACTTGATGTCCTGAGAACATGTATCCATTGAAATATTATTGAAACATACTATCTTTCTTTGAGGAGTTGGACTCAATGACCCCTGATATTTTATGAGTCAAAGAAGCATGTTGTTGTGATTTAGATCACAGTCTGCTCCTTTAGGGATCCAGTTAGTTCTGGATGTGACCACTTGGATTTGAGGCATTTTAATATAACAACTCTCCTAAACTACATCTCCTGTCATATAACAGCCCTCTACAAAAATTTCTGTTAAACTTTATTTTCCTTGGAATAAAATCTAACCTGTTGACCCGTGCATTAGAAAATTATTTGTAACAAGCTAATCTCAGAGGTCACACCACATTGAAATATAAATATGGTGTTATAATAATAAGCTATGGGATCAAGGAGACATGGTTGACTACTGACTGTGTAAGTTTTTATGGCTTTGTCTTGGAAATTTGTTTTAATTATATTGCTTTCATTTTGAAAATATCTATAAAAGTAGATAATATTATAGTTCATAAAAGGTAATATTAAGAGCTTCCCTGATGGCTCAGTTGGTAAAGAATTTGCCTGCATTGTGGGAGACCTAGGTTTGATCCCTGGGTCGGGAAGATCCCCTGGAGAAGGGAATAGCAACCCACTTCAATATTCTTGCCTGGAGAATTCCATGGACAGAGGAGCCTGGTAGGATACAGCCCAATAGGTGGCAAAGAGCTGGACATGACTGAGCAACTAGCATTTTCTTTCTTTCAATACTTATGAAATTTTGCAATGCATGTAGCTACTAGAAACTGATATTCAGTGCTTTTCTTCTTTCTTTATAATTCTTCCTTCAATTCCCTTTGTTTGGATGCTTTCATCCAGCTATTCTGGACCCCTCTACATTCTCTAAAGTGAAAGAAAGTGAAAGTGAAGTCATTCAATCGTGTCTGACTCTTTGAAACCCTGTGGACTGTAGCCCACCAGGCTCTTCCAACCATGGGATTCTCCAGGCAAGAATACTTGAGGGGGTTGTCATTTCCTTCTCTGGGGATATTCCCCAACCAGGGGTCGAATCTGGGTCTCCCACATTGCAGGCAGATGTTTTAACCTCTGAGTCACCAGAGAAGATCTCTCACATCTGAGACTGATCATAAAATTTTTATTTCAATGAATAATTATGAAACAATCTGAAATATACCCCTTGTTTTTATTAAAGAGAATTTTAAATGAAATACTATTTATTAACTCTAAGTTGACTTTTTTAAGACATATTAATATCTTTAAAATCAAAGGCAGTATAGATTTAATAAAACATTGTATGTAGAATCATGTAATTTTTCATATTCCAGAAATTTCCATTTTCCTGTTTCTGTGGAACTTTCAAGACCATTTTACTAGAGAGTTTATGTTGATGTTGAAGTTTATGTTGATGGTTTTTCTTTGTGCAGTACTTGAAATTAAATAAAAACATCTCTCTGTGGAAAAGGAGAAAAGTCTGCAGAGAGTTATCTGGGCATTTCCAAACACCTTAGATTTTTTAAGATAATTAATCCTGATGAAATATTTGTCTATAAAAATAGATAAGCTGCCTACTCTGTCAATAGTTTTATTGCCAAGGGTGTCATTCCATACTCTTTACTAATATTACTTCTCCAAATGTATGTACTAGATATGACTGCCTGTGACACTTAAGTATATGCAGAGAGCAACTTTCAAGGCAGCTGATTATCATGCATTTACTCATCTTACATTCTCTAAACTTATCTTAAATCTTTTAACTCTATTCTTCTGCTCTTCTATTTCCTCTGACTAGGATAACCCTACCCCTATGCTCTAGGACCCATAGCTTAAATATAACCTGGGCTCCTCAGGTAGTACAGTGGTACAGAATCCACCAGCCAAAGCAGGAGACAAAAGAGATGTGGGTTCCATCACTGGGTCAGGAAGATACCTTGGAGTAGGAAATGACAGTCCACTCCATTATTCTTGCCTGGATATTTCAATGGACAGAGGAGCCTGGTGGGCTACAGTCTATGGGGTTGCAGAGTCAGACACAAATGAGTGACTGAGCTTGAGATCAAGGTGATCTGTAGTCCTGAGCTCACATTTAAAATTAATATTGACAATTGAGCACAGAGAAAGATTCACTCATTCAGAATGCTGAAAAAATAACAGTGACTACTATTACACTTACTGATCAGAATATAAAACATTTCCCATAAAACTTAAGGAACTGAATAATAAATTGTATGTATTGCCAAACTTCTATCTGCCTAAAATAGATAAGTAAATGAGTAGTCATTGGATTCAGAAGCTTCCTGCTACATATGGGGAAGGGGACTAGCAAAGGACAAATAAGATATGGTCTAAAGACCAAAAAAAGGAAAAAAAATGTTAACTAGGCTATATATGACTGTTTATTGCAAGTGTATGAAGATTTAGTCATTCAGTCGTGTCTGACTCTTTGCTACCCCATATACCCCACAGACTGTAGCCTGCCAAATTCCTCTGTCCATGGAAATCTCCCAGGAAAGAATACTGGAATGGGTTGCCATTCCCTTCTCCAGGGGATCTTCCTGACCCAGGGACCGAACCCAGGTCTCCTGCATTGCAGGCAGATCCTTTACTGTCTAAGCCACCAAACAAGTTTATTTATAATTAGCAAATCTTGGATGCAGCTAACTTGTCTTTTCATGGGTGAATGTATAAACTATTGTACATCAAGACAATGGAATATTACTCAGTCCTAAAAAGAAATGACCTACCAAGCTATGAGAAGAGATGGAGGGCATCTGAATGCATATTGTGAAGTCAAATAAGCCAACGTGATAAGACCACATACTCNTTATAATTAGCAAATCTTGAATGCAGCTAACTTGTCTTTTCATGGGTGAATGTATAAACTATTGTACATCAAGACAATGGAATATTACTCAGTCCTAAAAAGAAATGACCTACCAAGCTATGAGAAGAGATGGAGGGCATCTGAATGCATATTGTGAAGTCAAATAAGCCAACGTGATAAGACCACATACTCTGTTATTTCATGTACATGATGTCCCAGAAAGGGCAAAACAACAGAGCTACACAAAAATTTTTCTTCAATATTTATTTCTCGTAGTCCTGGTGAAAAGTTGAGAAAGAGTTGAGAGCACATGACAATAGTAGGGGGAAGAAGGATGTTGTCCTTACTAAGGTCTGACTTCAGCCTGGAGCCACAGGAGCTCTGAAATATTCAGAGTACAAAAGAACTGGCTCCAACCTAAGAGAAGACCAGCTTTTTTTGCTCCATTAAGTCAGCCATTGCTTCCTGGTGGGCCCTAGGATGGTGAGTATAATGACACAGATTAGACAGCTTTGATTTTCTCAGGTTTGTTTGTCCATAGCAGGATGGGGCTGTGAGCTGTTTGAAGCCCAGAGCTACAGTAGCTGGGGCATGGGGACACTGACCCAGTGAAGAGGCTCTGATGGATCCAGCTTTGTGCACTATGTTCTGCATGCTCCATGACAGCACAAGAGTTCAGTCTTCATCCTGATGAGTGCAGCTTCGTGCACTGCATCCTGCATGCTCCATGGCACCAAAAGAGTTCCATCTTCATCCTGATGGATGCAGCTTTGTGCATTGTGTTATGCATGGTACTTGGCACCACAAGAGCTCAGTCTTCATCCTTTCACACTCAACAATCACACTGACCTCCTATCCAATGATAGCAGACAGGCAAGTGCTTTATGGAGTAGAACTGGTTTTTTTGTTTTGCTTTGTTTTTGTTTTTGTTTGTTTGTTTGTTTGTTTGTTTTTACAGGTTGAAGATCCTGCCTGACATTACAGTGCCCTTTTGTTTGAGTCATCACTCTTTCTGTTGGGTTAGCATCCTAAAGTGGTGGTATGAGCAATGACAATAAGTTCTGAAAGCTGCAATAATTAGAAAACTTGAAACAATCATTTCTTTAATTTACCTTTTGGAGGTTCAATGACTAATTTCTTTGTAACCTAGTTAAGTATTGAAATACCAATATAATACTGAGCACCAAAGAATTGATATTTTTGAACTGTGGTGTTGGAGAAGACTCTTGAGAGTCCCTTGGACTGCAAGGAGATCCAACCAGTCCATTCTGAAGGAGATCAGCCCTGGGATTTCTTTGGAAGGAATGATGCTGAAGCTGAAACTACAGTACTTTGGCCACCTCATGCAAAGAGTTGACTCATTCGAAAAGACTCTGATGCTGGGATGGATTGGGGGCAGGAGGAGAAGGGGACGACAGAGCATGAGATGGCTGGATGGCATCACTGACTCAATGGACATGAGTCTGAGTGAACTCTGGGAGCTGGTGATGGACAGGGAGGCCTGGCATGCTGCAATTCATGGAGTGGCAAAGAGTCGGACAAGACTGAGCAACTGAACTGAACTAAACCATTGCCATTATGATATAATAAAAATGAGCAGCTATTTATGCAAAATTATTAGAACTTAGTAAGAAATTTTATATATAAATATATATATATATTACGAATTTATGAAGTAGTTTCAGGTCTCATGTACACTAATATACAATGCACAAGGAAGAAAACAATCACTGTGATATGAGAGAAACAGTGGAGAGTGCCTTGTGCCTTGCCTCTAGGTGNTGCAAAATTATTAGAACTTAGTAAGAAATTTTATATATATATATATATATAATGAATTTATGACGTAGTTTCAGGTCTCATGTACACTAATATACAATGCACAAGGAAGAAAACAATCACTGTGATATGAGAGAAACAGTGGAGAGTGCCTTGTGCCTTGCCTCTAGGTGGCAGGTCATAGGGTGGACAGGATGACCGCATTGGAGACCATGAGGAGAAGGAAGTTTAACAGACAGATGAATCCACTTTTAGCAGAGACAAGCAATCCTAGAGTGTGAGTATCTGTGCAGGCAAAATTAAGCAAGGACTCTGATCAAACAAAAAGTGATCTATGACATTAGGACCACACAAAAATAATCAGAAAAGTAAGAGATTGTATGAAGAAAACCTCCCATGCACACCACTTTCAGTAGCAAGCCACATGCCCACCAGTCCATGATGGTTGATTAGTACAAGAGCTTAGAGATGGCCACATAGCAGATATAGGCTATCACACTAAGCAGGATAATCTCAGTATCTCTGAGTAAATGTTCTGAAAAGATTTGGGTCAGAATCCTTTGAATAGGATGGTCTTTTTTTTTTTCCATTGATTGAGACTATAATAAATATAGGGATATTCACAGAGGAATCAGTTCAGTTCAGTTCAGTCACTCAGTCATGTCCGACTCTTTGTAACCCCATGAATTGCAGCATGTCAGGCCTCCCTGTCCATCACCAACTCCCGGAGTTCACTCAGACCCACATCCATCAAGTCGGTGATGCCATCCAGCCATCTCATTCTCTGTCATCCCCTTCTCCTCCTGACCCCAGTCCCTCCCAGGATCAAAGTCTTTTCCAGTGAGTCAACTCTTCGCATGAGGTGGCCAAAGTACTGGAGTTTCAGCTTTAGCATCACTCCTTCCAAAGAAATTCCAGGGTTGATCTCCTTCAGAATGGACTGGTTGGATGTCCTTGCAGTCCAAGGGCCTCTCAAGAGTCTTCTCCAACACCACAGTTCAAAAGCATCAATTCTTCATGCTCAGCCTTCTTCACAGTCCAACTCTCACATCCATACATGACCACAGGAAAAACCATAGCCTTGACTAGACGGACCTTAGTCGGCAAAGTAATGTCTCTCACAGAGGAATAGCAAGCATTAAAAGAAAGAAAAAAAAAGACAGAGAGAGATATAAAGAGAGGGAAATGGGCCAGGGAAAAGTACATGGGGAACTCCTGTAATGGTCTGGCAGTGATGGTGACCACCATGAGCACATGTCCGACCACAGAGATGATGTAGATGACCTAAAACACAACAAAGGTGATTTTCTGAATCTTTGGAATCTTTGTGAGTCCTAGGAGAACAAATGGTATCATGTTGTTCTTATTGTCCATGTATTTCATGTTATGATTATTTATATTACTTGAATTTATTAAACTTCCTTACTCTTGGTGCTTTTATTGCTCAGTTGCTAAGTCATGTCCAGCTCTTTGCTAGCTCATAGAATTCAGCCTGGCAGGCTCCCTTATCCTTCTCTGTCTACCAGAGTTTGTCCTAAGTCACGTCCACTGAGTCAGTGATGCCATTTAACCATCTCATTCTCTGCTGCCTGCTTTCTTTTCCTCTTGCTTTCGATCTTTCCCAGCACCAGGGTCTTTTCCAATGAGCTGGCTCTTTGCATCAGATGACCAAAGTATTGAAGCTTCAG
>SJYH01009879.1:0-13403 GCA_006408735.1 Sylvicapra grimmia | reverse complement strand
AGAAGGACGGACGGCTGGAACGGTGGATGCGTAGAGATGTCGCAGACCAAACACCGTGAAATATTAATGGCAGAATCGAGGCGGTGAGTGTATCGTTTACCGTACAACCCTTTCATCTCCGCTAAACGTTTCTACATAAGAAGAAGCTGGGAAAGGGAACCCCTGGCAGCAACGTGGTCGGGCGTGTTACACACAAGGCTGAGCAGAAGCCAGACGCCGAGAACGCCGCTCAAGTTCAGGAGCAGGCGAGCTGGCAGCAGGCGTGGGAGGTCACGTGCAGGGGTGGGGGCCACGACTGGGAGCGGGCCCGTGATGGTTTCTGATGTCCTGGCAGCGTTTCGTGTGGGTGCTGGAAACCCGGAGAATTCAGTGAATTCACTGAGAATTCATTTGTGCATCTTTATTCCTATTTGTTATGCTTCAATAAAAATGTCCATGACAAAATCTCCCAGGGAAAGGCGGAGAGACTGGAACTTTCTCTCCTTGAAGAAAGGCTCAGCTGGTAACACGACAGCCTGATTGTGGTTGTCCGTGTACAACCCCGTGTTACGCAACGTGTGAATCTGTGTGATTATGTGCAGTAGGTAATGTGCACACGCACAAGTTTATTCAGTGTGTAAGAAAAACCATACACGCAGCAAAAAGCAATATTCTCTTTTAAGAAACGAAAAGCTTCCTACAAGAGCACAGAAGGCCCCTCACGGCCCCTTCCATCCCCTGACCTTGCTGTGTGAGCAGTTCAGTAATTAAGACACTTTGGCATTAATCCTGCGATAGACTCTGTGACCCAGGAGAAGAGGCGAAGCCCAGGAGCAGGCCTACTGGTTCATGAACCTGATTTATGACCGCGGAGGTGGGGGGAGACCCCCGGCGGGAGGGGACCATTTAACAAACGCTACCAAGACAATCAGTTATTCACGTGGAAAAAATGAAATTGGATTTCTGTCTCAAGCCATAAATAAAAATCAGCTGTGGAAGACAAAGTGGGGATTACCTTTACGACCTCACCTAGGCGGGAAGCCTGCTGAAGCAAGACACAGACACGCCGGGCGCCGAAGAGCAGCTGGGTGAACGCAGCTGCGTGGACACGAGGGCCCTGCGCCTCAGGACGCGAGGCGGTGAGAGCCAGCAGCGAGTGGGAGGGGTGCTGCCGGACACGCGCCGGCAGAGGGGTGGTGTCAGGGCGCAAACACTGGTAAGGGAAAGAGCCACAGAAAACGGAAGGGGCGGAAGCCAGCTCCCCAGCCACAGACACCGGCAGGGATGCCCACTCCTCTGCCAGCTGGGGAAACGCGCGTGAAGACCCCCGAGCTGCCACACCCGTGGGACCACCGCTGGGGATGCGGTTGTCCTGCCGGAGGAATGCAAATGGCTCCAGGCTCTATGGAAAATAATTAGGCTTCATCTTGTAAACTGAGCATTTGCAGACGCCATGACCCCGCAGCTCCGCTTCTCGTTAAATTCTAAAGAAGTGTTTGCTTCTGAGCCCAAGGAGACAGCCGGCTTGTTCACAGCACGTTGCTTTCAGAAGCAAAACACTGGAAACGGTCCAAACGTCCATTTGACGGGTGAATGGAAAAGTACATTTTTGGGGTGTATTTACGCAGTGGAATTTTACAGACAACGCAGACGAACCTTAGAAACACTGTGTTGAGTGGGGAAAGCTGCGTTGATCACCAGTAGGCACGAAAGCAAGCAACACCAAACCGCACGTCGTGCAGCGTGACGTCAGCCGTGCAGCGTGACGTCAGCGGCGGACAGAGCGAGCCGGCGGATGCGCTGCAAACCCAGAGTGCAGGGGAGGGGGCCGGGGCGCTGCCCAGCCTCACCGTGAGCACGTGGGGCGGGGTCCGCGAGGTGCACGCCCCCGCACCCTATTTCCTGGCCTGGGTCGCACACTGCATGGCCAAATTAACGACACAAGCGGAGCCTTGCACACACCCAAGCATCGTGAATGCCGCGCGCCTCGCGCGTTCACTTTCAAGAGGGACGGTTAATGTTCGCTCAGTATAAGACTGAAGGCGGGAGGAGAAGGGGGCGACAGAGGACGAGGTGGGTGGGTGGCATCACCCTCTCGATGGACAGGAGTCTGAGCAAGCTCCGGGAGTTGGCGATGGGCGGGGAAGCCTGGTGGCCGCGGTCCACGGGGTCCACAAAGAATCNTGAAGGCGGGAGGAGAAGGGGGCGACAGAGGACGAGGTGGGTGGGGGGCATCACCCTCTCGATGGACAGGAGTCTGAGCAAGCTCCGGGAGTTGGCGATGGGCGGGGAAGCCTGGTGGCCGCGGTCCACGGGGTCCACAAAGAGTCGGACATGGCTGAGCGACTGGACTGAGCGTAATGCACAGACTTACAGAAACACGTGGCTCCACTTCAGCCAGCTTGAGCGCCTACCGCCGCCGTTCCCCGGGGAGTCGGTAGCCGGGCCCCTGAGGAGACTCTAAGGCGGGCGGGCTGTCTGAGCGCCAGCAACCTGGGGGTGTCTGCTTTGCTTTACGGCACAAACCCCACTCTCTGAACTCGAACTCCCCGCTCAGAACCGTCCTCCCCTCGAACCCTGGGTCTGGTCTGCTGGCTCCTGGCATTGGGTTTCCCCGATGGGGCCCACCTTCTGGCCTAGGTGCTCCAGGAAACTGGGTGTGGGTGCCGCCTGGGAGCCGGCCGTGGCCCCATGACGGCCAGGACGCCCCTCACCCGCCCCCGAGGGCCTCGCTGCCTGGTCCGGTCTCCCCTCGCGCCTCCAGCAGCGTCCCTGACCTGCTCCTGCCTTCCGACGTCTGGAAGCCCGGCCTCCCAGCGCTTCCAGAGCCCCGCCTGTCCCCCTTGCGCAGCAGGCTGCCTGCGACTGGAGTCCTGAAGCTGGAAGAGCGCGCGGGGAGCCCTGGGGGGCCGAGCTCCAGCGCCGCCCACGGAGGAGCCCGTCCTGTCCCGGCTCCGCCCTTCGTGGGTGGCCAGGGACCAACTCGCTAATCTTAGCAATCTGTTAAGCCTCTTTCCCTAAATATTTAAACACGTGCAATTAATGAATTCCCATTAAAAAATCAACCAAGAAAGCTTGCCAGATATTTAGGTATTGATTATAAACTTTAATCAAACGCGTCTAAATGTTTAATGAAAACCAGACGCTAAATATACAGATCGGTTCATACGGCTTCGTGGGCTTTCCTAGCTGGGTAAGCCCTACCGCGGTGGCGGAACGACCCCAAACGCGGACTCCTCACCGCACAGGCCTTCGGGGGGTGGCAGAGGAGAAGCAGCTCCCGCGGGTGGGGGGCCGGGCCTTCCGAGAAGCTGGGGGCGCAGGGGCCGGGCAGCCTCAACCAGCGCCCCCGCACCAGCTCTGGGGGAAACCGGCGTCTGCCTGAGCCGCGCCGTCGGCGCAAGGGCTTCAGAGCGGGGGGCTTGGGGGGCTTGGGGGGCGCAAGGCCCGCGCCGCAAGCCGGCAGGAAGTGGGGAGCCCGCGGCGCGCCCCCGCGGCCCTGCCTGCGGTCACTCGCGCCCGTCCGAGTCCTCCGCGCGCCCCTGCCGCCTCGCTGCTGCCGCGTGTCCACCGCCCCCCGAAGCGGGCCGCGGGCATGACTGGGCCCCCGTCACCCGGGGCTCCCTGCCGCCTCTCCGCACGTCGTCGTCTGCGGGCTGGGCTCCGGCTCCGGTCCGGCGTCACCTGTCCCGAGGGACGCGCGGGCACGCGGCCGCGGCGGAAGCGCATGGAGGTGCCGCCCGGAGGGCGAGGCGGCCGAGGGGGGCGCGCACTGACGACCCACGCGGCACGCCACGCGCACCGCGCGCACGCACGCACACGCGCACCAGGCAAGCACACGCACACCATGCGCGCACGCACGCACACCGTGCGCGCAGACATGCACACCATGCAGGCACACGCACCGCACCCTGTACATGCACACGCACATCACGCGCGCGCCCGCGCGGGCGGCCGTCTTCTGGCCGTCTTCTGGCTGTCAGCCTTGTAGAGGGCTGCCCCTGGGTGATGGGTAGTGACTTTCACTTTCTTCCCAGACTTTCCCACATTCTCCAAATATCTGACAATGACCGGTTGTGAATGTTACGAGAAAAAGAAAACACTCAGATGTGTGTGTTTTTAAGTACAACCTACCAGCTACGTCTTCGGGGTGGCTGCTGTGAAGGCCGTGGGCCGGACCCACGCGCGGACCTCTGGTCTCGGGACACGTGGGGCCAGGAAGTGGCTCAGCGGCGGGTCTTGGGCCAACTGGGCCCAAGTTGGGCCCCTCTGGGCCCTCCCAGCCTCGGGCCAGCGTGGAAGNTCTCTTATACACATCTAGATGTGTATAAGAGACAGGTAGTGACTTTCACTTTCTTCCCAGACTTTCCCACATTCTCCAAATATCTGACACTGACCGGTTGTGAATGTTACGAGAAAAAGAAAACTCAGATGTGTGTGTTTTTAAGTAAAACCTACCAGCTACGTCTTCGGGGTGGCTGCTGTGAAGGCCGTGGGCCGGACCCACGCGCGGACCTCTGGTCTCGGGACACGTGGGGCCAGGAAGTGGCTCAGCGGCGGGTCTTGGGCCAACTGGGCCCAAGTTGGGCCCCTCTGGGCCCTCCCAGCCTCGGGCCAGCGTGGAAGGGGTTAAGAGGCTCCACCAATGCAAATTAGGTTTAATTAATCCTTTTCATCAGTTGCAAATACACCTTCTGAACCGTATTAAAAACATGAATATGCAAATACAGACCTTTTTTAATTCTCATTTTCAAGGACTTGGTGTTGGGGTTTGATTAAGTGAATTCCGTTAACAGCCAGTAAACCTGGTGCAAAAGTAAATTTCCATTTTAAGTTTGAAACAAAGAAAAAAGCCACGAAGGCTGCTGGTAATTGGGCTAATTAGTGTCACGCTACAGGCCACACGTGGAGCCCACGGCGGGAGGGGCCCTGGGGGCGGCTCTCAGGGGCCCACAGCTGGTTCTGCTGTCGGGGCATTTTCCCCACGTGGAGACTGAGGCTCAGGTAGGGGCGGAGCCTGGAGTCCAGGCCAGGGAGTGGGCGCTGCCTGGGCCTGGCTCATGGGGAAGCGGGGGCGCCCCGGAGGGGAAGCCTGGACCCAGGCGTGCACTGCGATCGTGGGGGGCCGAGCCCCACGGCTCCAGGAGCTCCGGGTGACCTGCTGGGACAGCCCTTCTCTCGTCAGTAGGACACCGTGGCTCCCTGGCAGCACCACCAGGTGCCCGGGACCCTCGCCACCCGGGCCCTGTCCGCGGTGCTGGAGCCGCGGCGGGGCGGGGCGGGGTGCCATACCGGTGGCCTTTGCGCAGGCGCCACTGAGACCACGGCTGGTTGGAACCCAGGTGGGCTGCAAGGGGAGAGCACGGGCTGGGTTTCCAGACTCGGTGCCGAGAGACGGTCACGTGACTCTCGTAAGTTTATAGGTATGTATAGAGAACTCGAATTTTAAAGTTAGGATATAACTGACATGTCGGCTTCAACAACAGGATGATTCAGTGTTTGTACACACTGCAAATCTAATTTTCATGCTGACTCCATGTTGAAATGAAATTTTGGATATATTAGGCTAAATATATTCATCAAAGTTCCACCTGCTTTTTAAATGTGCTCACTAAGACTTTCAGATCCCATACGTATGTGGCTTGCATGTTATTCCTGTCATCAGGGCGGCCCTGCAAGTTCTTGGGAAGGCCCCGTCGCTGATGGAGAGGTTACACACGTAACAGGCATACACTGCAGGCGAGACACGCGAAAGGAAATGTCAGGTGGCGTATTAAGTGCCACAGGAAGGATACAGAGGCTCAGGCACGAATCGGCTCAGGGCCCCCCGCNGCCCCGGAGGGGAAGCCTGGACCCAGGCGTGCACTGCGATCGTGGGGGGCCGAGCCCCACGGCTCCAGGAGCTCCGGGTGACCTGCTGGGACAGCCCTTCTCTCGTCAGTAGGACACCGTGGCTCCCTGGCAGCACCACCAGGTGCCCGGGACCCTCGCCACCCGGGCCCTGTCCGCGGTGCTGGAGCCGCGGCGGGGCGGGGCGGGGTGCCATACCGGTGGCCTTTGCGCAGGCGCCACTGAGACCACGGCTGGTTGGAACCCAGGTGGGCTGCAAGGGGAGAGCACGGGCTGGGTTTCCAGACTCGGTGCCGAGAGACGGTCACGTGACTCTCGTAAGTTTATAGGTATGTATAGAGAACTCGAATTTTAAAGTTAGGATATAACTGACATGTCGGCTTCAACAACAGGATGATTCAGTGTTTGTACACACTGCAAATCTAATTTTCATGCTGACTCCATGTTGAAATGAAATTTTGGATATATTAGGCTAAATATATTCATCAAAGTTCCACCTGCTTTTTAAATGTGGTCACTAAGACTTTCAGATCCCATACGTATGTGGCTTGCATGTTATTCCTGTCATCAGGGCGGCCCTGCAAGTTCTTGGGAAGGCCCCGTCGCTGATGGAGAGGTTACACACGTAACAGGCATACACTGCAGGCGAGACACGCGAAAGGAAATGTCAGGTGGCGTATTAAGTGCCACAGGAAGGATACAGAGGCTCAGGCACGAATCGGCTCAGGGCCCCCCGCTGCCCCCGTAACAACGAACCACAGCCTGGGTGGCTGCGGCATCAGGCGGTCTTCTCATAGTCCCGGAGGCTGGGTGCCTGAGATCCAGGTGTGGGGCAGGGCTGGCTCCTCCGGAAGCCTCTGTCCTCGGCGTGCCGACGGCCGACTTCTCCTCGCCCCTCATGTGGTCGTCCCCGGTGGCTCTGTGTCCCCTCCTCTCCTCTTGCAAGGACACCAGCCCTACGGGGTTAGGGCCCAGCCTAAACCCTGGCTTAACTCGGTCGCCTCTGGAAAGGCTCAGTCCCCAAGCAGCCACACTGTGAGGCACAGAGGTAGGAACTCAGCAGATGAATCTGGGGGACAGCTCCGTCCACAAGGGAGGACGAGGTGGCGAGATTCCGGGAAGATACCCCCGCTGGGCAGATGCTGGGGAGGGGAAGACCAGGGCTGGCGTGTCCGAGGCTTGCCATGGGGTCCTGTTCTCAGAAGTATTAACCAGTTGGGAAAACCCCAAACCTTCTGCTCACTCTGGAAAATCTGGGGCCATGAACAGGGTGGGGACTGGAACCACAAGAAAAAGGACTACAGACAAGAGTTCATTTGGACCTGGAAATTCCTTTTTGTTTGTTTTGGCATTTGCTTGTTTTTAAATGACCAACATGGCTCAGAAGTATGGAAGTTCTGAGAGACGCTGTCGATATCACTTTAAAATGAGACTCTGGTGTTTCTGTAGGTTATTGCTTTCAATAAAACTCCTTAAGTGTTTTGGAAATAACAACAACAAAAATCCAGTGAAATACATCAGTAGATGCTTTTATGGAAAATTTCCAAGACAATTGTTAAGTGAGAAAAAAAAAAGCCCAAGCTGCAGAACCCAGTTATTCTAAAAGCACAGAGAAGACCAGTGAGACGGAACGCCGCACCGTGTGAGGTGTGTGTGGCCACTGCAGGTGGGTGAGCTGGGCGGGGCCGGGGGCTTGCTTACAGTTGACCTTTCTGCTGCCGAGGGTGTTTCTTTACGCCCTAAAAGTGCATCAGTGTCGTGCAGCTGAAGACACAGAAAATGAGAAGAAAATGGGAACCAGAAGCAGACAGGCCACAGGGCGCTGGCCCCCGTGCTGTGTGACCTTGGGTGAGGCCCTGCCCTCTCTGGGCCCGAAGCAGGAATTTAAGCAGCTTGGTAAAGCCACCAGTCCTCACCGTGCACGCACATGCAGGTACACACACGTGACCCAGCCCTCCGTGCACAGAGCACACGTGATGGTCACACGCACACACGCCCACTCAGTCCTGCACGTGGGCACGTGCACACACCACTGCCTGTCCTGCGCTGGACCTCTGAGTCGCCTCTCTGAGGCTGCCTGGGGACAGACGCCCGGCCCTTCAGCTGGCCCTGGCGTCTTGAACCACGAGGGAAGCAGGCCACGTTTGACCCAGAAGCAGGGGTCGTGAGGGCAGCTGACCCTGCCAGGAGGGCCAGGCCTGAAGGACGTGCATGTGGCCTGAGGCGGGTTCAGGCCCTTTCCGAACCTCCGCCTCCTCCTCTGATGAGATCCAGCCTGCAGGATCTTCCTGGGATGGGAGTCAGCTCACAGGCGGGACAGAGCTTCGCATACAGGGACGTTCCCATCGGGGTGGGGAGGGGAGAGCCTACCAGACTGGAATGGGGTCACATCACACGCTGATTCTGACCCAGCGGGCCCCGGTGTTTCCAACCGCCTCCCGGGTGATGCGCTGGTTGTGGTCCACACCGGGATCGTGCTCATCTCCAGAGCTTGAACCAGGTGCTCACGGAGGGAAGGGACCACGCTGCATCCTGGTGAGCTGAGCAGGCAGCCTTGATGCCCGGTGCGGGGGGAGGCGGGGTCCTGGGGGTCCCCAGGGACCCGGCAGGTGGCGCCCTCCTCCTGGGAGCCCAGGGGACGCTGGAAGGAGCCTGGCGCACACCAAACCCCATTCTGTCCTGGCAATTACGGCTTACCGCTGCCGCACTAATCCCTTAAAATTAGTTATTAGCAGCTTACCTACCCCTTGGCATCGGTGCCCACTAACAAGCTGGTGGCAGAGGGGGTCTGCCAGAACCAGACCCTTCCGGAGTCCGGCTCCCCACGCGAGTGCGCTCGGAGCCCCTGGCCAGCGGTGGGACAGGGAGCGGGCAAGCTTGGTGGCTGGTGACCCAGTTGACCGGAAGGACACCAGAGGCCTCTGTGCCCCATCCTGCTCAGACGCATCCCTGGGGGTGGGTCAGCTCCTGCCTCTCTTCAGGGACAGAAGTCTCGTGACTGAGCACAATCATTGTCAACCTGGGGCTGGCCCCGAGCTGGCGCAGGGTGGGTGGCCCAGGCCTGGAGTGGGTTTCCCACTTGGAAGTGGCCTCGGGGACCTTCTCACTGTGGACAGAGGTGGGGAGCCTGGGGCAGCGGGGAGCCCAGGGCCGGGTGCTCACGGGAGGCTGGACTCGGGGGAGGCTTAGCTGCTGGGTATGCCCTATCCTGCGGAGACGCGGCCAGTCCTGGCTCCACCGGGAGACACTCTCCCCGGGGGCCGACTCTTGGGAGGTGACGGCAGGTGGGGAGGAGTGGTGCCGGGTGACCCAGGGCACGAGGCACAGGCCGGGGCTGAGCGGGCCCCTGGCCTGGGGGCCCAGCACGAGTGTGGCCCCAGCCTCCCAGCCTGACTCACATGTCCCCAACCCTCCAGCGCCTTTTCTGCCGAGACTGCGGCAGCTTAGCTCTGGCCATGTGACGGAGACCACCACCCTGGGGGGGTGCCCACCTGGCCTGCACACCCCATGCTGGCCGTGGTTACCCCTGGGCACAGGCCAAGCGCCGCAGCCCTGGCCCGTGCTTCGGGACCGCCTGGCCAGCATGACCCTCTTCCTGCCCCTGCCCCATGGACCCCGGAACCTGCCCCGCGGGGGAGCTGGCCCTAGTGAGCGCCCTCCACAGGCGGGGACGTGCTGGTGCACACGGAGCCCTCGCAGGGCATTTTAGGGGCTAATGATTTTGTGTCAGGTTCTGACTTGAGCATTTTACTACTGTTGGCAGCATGTGGTCTCAGTGATTTCACCCGGGAGGGAGGTCAGGCCCAGGCCTCAGCCTCTCCCACGCCTCGGCTCCGCCCAGCTCTCCAGGGAGCTCTCTCTCCATGGGGCGAGGGGGTGAGGGACGGGAGAGTCAGAGCCTGGTCCCCAGAACCCCCTCTGTGGGACCTTGCCCCCTATGAAGTGGCAGGAAGTCAGCATCGACGGTTTGGGGCTCCTGAGGGGAGGCAGGAGGGGGCCCACAGGCCTCGGAACCCCAGCCCAGCTGCCTGAGGATTGCAGAGCCAAGGGGGGCACCGCGTGCTGTGCTGATGCGTCCGGGGCCCCAGGGAGCCGGGGGTGTGGGGAGCGGAACCCCTTGGATGTCTGCCAGCCTCGCTACGCAGGGGCCCCGCCCCCCGACGCTCAGCAGTGCTGCTTCCGTCCCGAGGCTGCGAGCACAGTCGCGCACAAAGCTGCGCTCCCACCCCCGAGAGCTGGTGCTGGGGCGCCCGGCTGTGCGTGAGGCACCCAGAGCGTCTGACGGGAGGGGAGCGGCACGCCCCAGCTGGNTGCCTGAGATCCAGGTGTGGGGCAGGGCTGGCTCCTCCGGAAGCCTCTGTCCTCGGCGTGCCGACGGCCGACTTCTCCTCGCCCCTCATGTGGTCGTCCCCGGTGGCTCTGTGTCCCCTCCTCTCCTCTTGCAAGGACACCAGCCCTACGGGGTTAGGGCCCAGCCTAAACCCTGGCTTAACTCGGTCGCCTCTGGAAAGGCTCAGTCCCCAAGCAGCCACACTGTGAGGCACAGAGGTAGGAACTCAGCAGATGAATCTGGGGGACAGCTCCGTCCACAAGGGAGGACGAGGTGGCGAGATTCCGGGAAGATACCCCCGCTGGGCAGATGCTGGGGAGGGGAAGACCAGGGCTGGCGTGTCCGAGGCTTGCCATGGGGTCCTGTTCTCAGAAGTATTAACCAGTTGGGAAAACCCCAAACCTTCTGCTCACTCTGGAAAATCTGGGGCCATGAACAGGGTGGGGACTGGAACCACAAGAAAAAGGACTACAGACAAGAGTTCATTTGGACCTGGAAATTCCTTTTTGTTTGTTTTGGCATTTGCTTGTTTTTAAATGACCAACATGGCTCAGAAGTATGGAAGTTCTGAGAGATGCTGTCGATATCACTTTAAAATGAGACTCTGGTGTTTCTGTAGGTTATTGCTTTCAATAAAACTCCTTAAGTGTTTTGGAAATAACAACAACAAAAATCCAGTGAAATACATCAGTAGATGCTTTTATGGAAAATTTCCAAGACAATTGTTAAGTGAGAAAAAAAAAAGCCCAAGCTGCAGAACCCAGTTATTCTAAAAGCACAGAGAAGACCAGTGAGACGGAACGCCGCACCGTGTGAGGTGTGTGTGGCCACTGCAGGTGGGTGAGCTGGGCGGGGCCGGGGGCTTGCTTACAGTTGACCTTTCTGCTGCCGAGGGTGTTTCTTTACGCCCTAAAAGTGCATCAGTGTCGTGCAGCTGAAGACACAGAAAATGAGAAGAAAATGGGAACCAGAAGCAGACAGGCCACAGGGCGCTGGCCCCCGTGCTGTGTGACCTTGGGTGAGGCCCTGCCCTCTCTGGGCCCGAAGCAGGAATTTAAGCAGCTTGGTAAAGCCACCAGTCCTCACCGTGCACGCACATGCAGGTACACACACGTGACCCAGCCCTCCGTGCACAGAGCACACGTGATGGTCACACGCACACACGCCCACTCAGTCCTGCACGTGGGCACGTGCACACACCACTGCCTGTCCTGCGCTGGACCTCTGAGTCGCCTCTCTGAGGCTGCCTGGGGACAGACGCCTGGCCCTTCAGCTGGCCCTGGCGTCTTGAACCACGAGGGAAGCAGGCCACGTTTGACCCAGAAGCAGGGGTCGTGAGGGCAGCTGACCCTGCCAGGAGGGCCAGGCCTGAAGGACGTGCATGTGGCCTGAGGCGGGTTCAGGCCCTTTCCGAACCTCCGCCTCCTCCTCTGATGAGATCCAGCCTGCAGGATCTTCCTGGGATGGGAGTCAGCTCACAGGCGGGACAGAGCTTCGCATACAGGGATGTTCCCATCGGGGTGGGGAGGGGAGAGCCTACCAGACTGGAATGGGGTCACATCACACGCTGATTCTGACCCAGCGGGCCCCGGTGTTTCCAACCGCCTCCCGGGTGATGCGCTGGTTGTGGTCCACACCGGGATCGTGCTCATCTCCAGAGCTTGAACCAGGTGCTCACGGAGGGCAGGGACCACGCTGCATCCTGGTGAGCTGAGCAGGCAGCCTTGATGCCCGGTGCGGGGGGAGGCGGGGTCCTGGGGGTCCCCAGGGACCCGGCAGGTGGCGCCCTCCTCCTGGGAGCCCAGGGGACGCTGGAAGGAGCCTGGCGCACACCAAACCCCATTCTGTCCTGGCAATTACGGCTTACCGCTGCCGCACTAATCCCTTAAAATTAGTTATTAGCAGCTTACCTACCCCTTGGCATCGGTGCCCACTAACAAGCTGGTGGCAGAGGGGGTCTGCCAGAACCAGACCCTTCCGGAGTCCGGCTCCCCACGCGAGTGCGCTCGGAGCCCCTGGCCAGCGGTGGGACAGGGAGCGGGCAAGCTTGGTGGCTGGTGACCCAGTCGACCGGAAGGACACCAGAGGCCTCTGTTCCCCATCCTGCTCAGACGCATCCCTGGGGGTGGGTCAGCTCCTGCCTCTCTTCAGGGACAGAAGTCTCGTGACTGAGCACAATCATTGTCAACCTGGGGCTGGCCCCGAGCTGGCGCAGGGTGGGTGGCCCAGGCCTGGAGTGGGTTTCCCACTTGGAAGTGGCCTCGGGGACCTTCTCACTGTGGACAGAGGTGGGGAGCCTGGGGCAGCGGGGAGCCCAGGGCCGGGTGCTCACGGGAGGCTGGACTCGGGGGAGGCTTAGCTGCTGGGTATGCCCTATCCTGCGGAGACGCGGCCAGTCCTGGCTCCACCGGGAGACACTCTCCCCGGGGGCCGACTCTTGGGAGGTGACGGCAGGTGGGGAGGAGTGGTGCCGGGTGACCCAGGGCACGAGGCACAGGCCGGGGCTGAGCGGGCCCCTGGCCTGGGGGCCCAGCACGAGTGTGGCCCCAGCCTCCCAGCCTGACTCACATGTCCCCAACCCTCCAGCGCCTTTTCTGCCGAGACTGCGGCAGCTTAGCTCTGGCCATGTGACGGAGACCACCACCCTGGGGGGGTGCCCACCTGGCCTGCACACCCCATGCTGGCCGTGGTTACCCCTGGGCACAGGCCAAGCGCCGCAGCCCTGGCCCGCGCTTCGGGACCGCCTGGCCAGCATGACCCTCTTCCTGCCCCTGCCCCGTGGACCCCGGAACCTGCCCCGCGGGGGAGCTGGCCCTAGTGAGCGCCCTCCACAGGCGGGGACGTGCTGGTGCACACGGAGCCCTCGCAGGGCATTTTAGGGGCTAATGATTTTGTGTCAGGTTCTGACTTGAGCATTTTACTACTGTTGGCAGCATGTGGTCTCAGTGATTTCACCCGGGAGGGAGGTCAGGCCCAGGCCTCAGCCTCTCCCACGCCTCGGCTCCGCCCAGCTCTCCAGGGAGCTCTCTCTCCATGGGGCGAGGGGGTGAGGGACGGGAGAGTCAGAGCCTGGTCCCCAGAACCCCCTCTGTGGGACCTTGCCCCCTATGAAGTGGCAGGAAGTCAGCATCGACGGTTTGGGGCTCCTGAGGGGAGGCAGGAGGGGGCCCACAGGCCTCGGAACCCCAGCCCAGCTGCCTGAGGATTGCAGAGCCAAGGGGGGCACCGCGTGCTGTGCTGATGC
>SJYH01009868.1:0-15607 GCA_006408735.1 Sylvicapra grimmia | reverse complement strand
TTTTTTTTTTTTTTAAAGAAAAATGGGCAAGCTGTAGGATATGAGGGGAACTCAGAAACAAATATATTGAACAGGTGGAGCAGATGGTTAGGGCTTCAGAGAGGAGGTGACTTTTAAGGAGAGACAGGTGCAGACTTTTCCCAGGTGGACTTTTTTTCCACAATGCAGACTTTTCCCAGGTGGGCAAACCACAGTCAATGGGAGCTCTCAGGCTGTCGGCATGAGCATGGGGGTGGGGTAAAGTATGAAGACAGGGCTGCAGAGAGAGATTGATCTGAAGAATACCCAGGCTCCATACTGCTGAGGGCTTTACAGTTTGGAGTAACAGAGTTTTGGTCAGAGTATGTTTCCTGCAGCTGCCGTAAGAAATCACAGACCTGATGGCTTCAAGCGAAATAAACGGTCTATCACAGTTCTGGAGGTTCTGGAGGCCAGAAGGCCAAAATCAAAGTGTTGGCAGGCTGCAGCCATCCTCCAGAGGCTCTTGGGGAGGGTCCTTGCTTGCCTTTCCCAGCTTCTGGAGCTGCTCGTGTTCCTTGCTGTGATCTCGGTGCTCCAGTACGTGCCTCTATAATTGTACTGTATCCCCCTTTTATGAGGACACTGATGATGGCACTTGTGGGGTGCATCTGGATGACCTAGAATCATCCCCTATCTCAGAATCTTTCACTTAATCGCATCTGCAAAGATCCTTTTTCTGTATAAAGTCTTATTTCCAGGGTCCAAGGATGAGTGCTTGCATATCTTTGGGGGCCTAATTCAGTCGGGAAAATAAAATAGTATGGCTGGCAATTGGGTAGATTATCTTCCCAGAAGAGAATAGAATGGGCTGGAGAAGCCCATATTGCAGTCAGGGATGTTCATCACCTTAGAGATTACTGGTGAAGTATCTGTCATGTGGGGGAGAGGGTTTTCCGGATGGCTCAGTGGTAAAGAATCTGCCTGCAATGCAGGAGACACAGGATATGTGGATTTGATCCCTGGGTTGTGAATATCCCCTGGAAGAGGGCATGGCAACCCACTCCAGTATTTTTGCCTGGAGAATCCCATAGATAGAGGAGCCTGTTGGGCTACAGTCCATAGAGTCACAAAGTATTGGACACAACTGAAGCAACTGAGAATACACACATGTATGCACATCCATTAGAGGTACCCAAGGCCTGATCTCCATGAGCACTGGGCTGGATGGGAATAAGATCCCAGCTGGAAAGTGTAAGTCATGTTAATGTCTTTAGGTTTGGGGGACAGAAGTCCAGTCACAGGGGTTGAAAGTCACAGGAGATTTCACTTCTTTTTGACCATCTACTGGATGCTGAGCTAATTATCAAGGGCAGTGACGAGCCTGCATGTGTTTGGCAGTGTTGGGTGGAGCCTGGAAGATGGTGCCAGAAAGGAAAAGGAGGTGGAGAAACATGGCAGCTTTGAAAAAACTCAGCGCCAAGTTGAGGCAACTTGTCTCTGTTTTATTGCAACCAGCAAACATGAAGCAGGTTAAAGATTTTTGTTAGCTAAGAATCTTATAGATTTTTGAGACTTAAGTAATTTCTTCTAATAAATTTGCTTAGAAATGGGCCGTGAAGTAGGAAATCTGGTTTCCAAACAAAGTGACTTATAAGCCCAGCCTTCCCCGTGTTCACCAGGCCACCAGCCATCAATGGTTCTGCCCCAGCTAGGGCCTAGCTGCCCAGACTCCTCCCTTTCCTGACCCCTAGAGGTCCAGCTATCCCTGGATGATGAAGGAGCAAGAATCCTGAACTTCTAACATCGAGGGGCCCAAGTGGTAACCAAGTCATTGTACACAAAATCCTGTAGCGTTACAGCTCTTTACTCACAGAAACAGATTAGCTGAGTTTCTACAGGCTGGTTGGCTTCTGGGTACCTGAGGATGTTCCATGAACGATGTAAATTCTGGAACAAGGAATCCCATCAGTACTGGTCTCCTCCCCCACGTCCCCCTCCACACTGCCTCCTGCTCCAGCTGTTGACTGGCTGCCTGCGGGCATGACTGTTGTCCTCCTGGGTGTTGCCAGTCTCAGCCTTCAGGTGCCAGGCTTGGGCCGTGTCATGTGGCACCCTTTCAGCTTGCAGCTCTTCTCCTCATGGGCTCAGACCAAAGCCCCAAGCCCAGGGCATGAGGTCGGCCATCAGATTTCCACCCATCCCAAGACCCCACCTCCATCTTAACGCTCTCCTTTCTTCACTGCCTTTATCAGAGAAAAGTCTCATGCAGGTTTGTTTTTGTCAGACCTTCCTTAGTTCGGGTTGATTCTGAGGCCAACACTATTCATTACGTACACATTGGTTAACTAAACAAACGAAAAGCATAGGAAAGGAAATGTGCCCCAGATGCTCCAATAAGCACCCGCGTTGATGAACTGATAGATTCACAGACCCAAGTGCTTCTAGGCTGGCTGCAGGGCATTAAAAAATCCTCCTAAAAAGGAATAATTCTAATTTTTCCTTGAGGCTCTTTTCTTCGGAACTAAAGTTCTTGACTGGGATCTTGTTTTCTCTAGTTCTTTGTTCTTTTTATTATTGTTTTCTATTTCATTTCTTTTTTGACATTTTATTGAAATATAGTTGATTTACAATGTTGTAATTTCTGCTGTACAGCAAAGTGACTCAGTTATATATACACATTATTTTTTATGTTCTTTCCATTTTGGTTTATCTCAGGATATTGAAGATAGTTCCCTATGGTACACAGTAGGACCATGTTGTTTATCCATCCTAAATGTAATAGCTGGTAGCTGCTAACCCCAAACTCCCAACCTTTCCCTCCCCTACTCCCTCGATGTTCTTTTTGAAGGTAGGAGAGGAAACCTATCCTGCCATCAATTATGAGGAGGGCTTTGTTGCAATATCATTTTAAGATGCTATCATTTTTATCATAAAATATAAAGGTTATCAAGTAAGTTTTAAAGTTTCTTTGGCCATAAATACCAACACACACAAAGACATTAAAAACAATCACAAACCTGTGTGGTAAGCAGTTAGAGCAGTTAGAGCTGAACCTGGCCACTGACTGCTGGGTACAGAGTTCTGGTCTGACAGGCAAGTTCACTGGGGCCATGTGCACCATGGGAGGTGGACCCACAGGCTCTCCTGTGAATGGGTGTGTGTGTGTGGACATGCATGAACACGCACAAGAAATCACCACCACCCCTGTAGAATTCTGGTGTGGAGTCAGGTGAGGAAAGGCTCATCTTGTAAAACTCTCAGCTTTGTCACCACAGGTCCAAGAAGAGGGGTATCCACCCAGTGAGGGCTGTGCATGGGTGTGGCTGCAAGAGCACTTGTGTCAGACTAGACAGGCCTGGAAAGGCCGGGGCACCAGATAAAGTTCCTCCAAGGGAACCAGGAGCAAGGTGGACAGTCAATGGGGCATTTACAGCCACCACTGTCAGCGGAGCCTGGGGACCAGGTTGGATGGAGGTGGCAGGGGACACTGATGGGCATTTTATTTTCCTGAGAACCACCAGGGATTATTAGACACTACCTCAACAGCAAGGAGGAAGAAGACTGTTCTCTGGGAAGTCAGGTGGCTTCAGGACGGCAAGAGAGAAGCTTAGCTTCAAGCAGTGACAGCAGGAGGCAGACAGCCGGACATCTTTGCTCTCCCAGCTGGGGTGACTACTGTATGCCCAACAATTTTCTTTAAATGAGAACCCAGTGGAGGACTTTAAAGATGAGTGTCCATTCTACTATATTACACTGATTTGGGGACTCTACTTTATTATGAGGTTTTACTTAAAAATTTTTTTGGCCACAAAAAAGCCAAAGACACCAACTCTCCCTTGTCAGTTCTGCCATGGCCACCACCTAAGGAATTACAGGGCTCCAGCCTCTTAATTTTTTAATTTTTTTTTTTTTGGTGCAACATGTGGCTTGCAGGATCTTAATTACCTGACTAGGGATTGAACCTGGGCCCTCAGCAGTGAAAGCACAGAGTCCTAACTGCTGGACCACCAGGGAATCTTCCAACCTCTTTAAACGCGCATGTGGCACCAGGTTCTGCCATTCCAGCCCCTCACTCTCTTGGCCTGTTTCCTCTTCTTCTGTATCGAGATCTAAAATACACCCTGAGTTTACTACTTAAAGGCCAGTTCTGCTTAGTGTCAGCTAACGCTTTATATAAAGTCCAGGGAGTAAACGTTCCAGGCTTCAGGGGCTGTGTGGTCAGTCTCAGATGGAAAGCAGCCACAGACAAGAGGCAAACGAGTGAGCAGGGCTGTGTTCCTGTAAAGCGTCCCTTCAGGATGCCAAAATTTGCATTTCATATAATTTTCCCATGTCTCAAAATATTATTCTTTCTTTACTTTTTCTCAACCCTTAAAAATGTAAAAACTGTTCTTAGCTGATGCACCATACACAAACAGAAGGCAGGCCAGCTTTGGCCCATGGGTTGGGTTTTCTGACCCCTGCCCTACTGTATCCTGGGTGAGGAAGCCCCAGGTGATAGCTTTCTGGGTGAGTCAGGTAAACTTTAGATACGTGACTCTGGACTACTCAATCCATAGATAACTCAGAACTCTCTAAGTTCTTTCTGTTTCCTTCCTCTCCTTCCTTTCTTTTCTCTGAATATTCCCAATCCGTGCTCTCTTCTTCCAGAGTCTCTTTCTCTGTCTACAGGCAGTCAGTCTGTGTGGACCCCGTTGGAAGCTGGCCTCGCCGGGTCTGCCTGTGTTCCGTGGCCCCTGCCCCCAACCCTGACATCTCCAGCCTCTGCCTCTGTCCTGCCACCCCACTTCTCCATGTGCTGTGGGTGAGCTCTGGGCTTCACTGTGGAATTTATTGGCAAATCTCCCATTTTGTTGAAGACCTCTCCCTTCAGTTTGCATCCTTTTGGTTTTGGAGGATTAAATGGGGGGTCCACTTAGAGATAGGAGGCATGGGAAGTAATGGAGTTAGATGTTGGATACCAAATACCAGATACCAAAATAATGCCAGGAATTGCAGGAGAAGAAGAAATTCTGGGGTTTTATCGTGCCTCTTGCCTAATAACCTTGTCTTCCACCAGTAAGGCCTGTTAAGCCAATGACCTCGTCACACACACAGCTGCTCCATCAGAATCCTGGGCATCCCAGAACACCCTCTTCACAGAGGTTCAGTTCAGTTCAGTTCAGTGGCCCAGTCGTGTGCAACTCTTTGTGACCCCATGGACTGCAGCACACCAGGCTTTCCTGTCCATCGTCAACTCCTGGAGCTTGCTCAAACTCTTGTCCATTGAGCCTATGATGCCATCCAACCATCTCATCCTCTGTCATCCCCTTTTCCCTCTGCCTTCAATCTTTCCCAGCATCATAGTCTTTTCCATTGAGTCAGTTCTTTGCATCAGGTGGCCAAAGAATTGGAGTTTCAACTTCAGCATCAGTCTTTCCAGTGAATATTCAGGACTGATTTCCTTTAGGATTGACTGGTTTGATCTTGCAATCCAAGGGATTCTCAAGAGTCGGAGGTTGATCCTATGAATTAGTGGGTGTCCAGGACCATGAGGTCAGTGACCCTGAGCTGCTACACCTGGAAACCATCAGGGGGGCCCTCCAGGCACAGCATTTGGTCAAATGTAACCTTGTCTTGGGGGTGGTTCTGTTTAGATACTTGATTGCTGCAGACCTGATGGCATTGGGCAACACAGTAGCAGTGCCGACTCAGGTTCCTTTCACACTGTCACTCTAGGGAACTCTACCCCAACCCTACACATAAATACTATTATTACTACTTTTTATTCAAATGCAAAAATATGAACTTAGTGTGTTCGTAACCTGCTCAAGGTCATATCCAAGCAAGAGCAAAGATGTTGAGCCAGAGCTCAAGCTGTCAGGCCCTACCCACCAGGCCTGGGCCCGCACTTGGGAGAAGCCACCTTCCAGCACATTAGCCTTCTGATTTGACTCAAACTTCCATCATTTTCTGTTTAAGTTCAGAGTTTCGGAACATCATGGAAATGGAATATTCTAGAGAACAGAGCACTCTGTGGTCCTTGGGGTTGTGAAGGAACCTCTTCCCATGCCTCCCCATTGCCTGGGCTCTGTGTGAGAGTGTGTCAGATCCAGAGAAAACCATTCATCTGGAACTCAGCATAACAGGGGGCTGATGGGCTTGGATGTTAGGCCTCATGGTCGCATGCATCATAAGGGAAAACTTCAGAGGTGCAGGACAAAAGGTGTTGGCTGCCATTCACCCAACTTAGGAATCATGCTCCAGACCTGACATTTTGTTTCCTTCTAGGAAGAAGTATGACATCTGTTGATAAAGCTTGAGTCAATTTTTGGATGGGAGAGTGACTTTCAGGTGCTCTCACATCCCCGCCAGTCTCTGGGCCTCAGGCCACAGTCCAAAGGGACAGCTTGTGCCCAGAGGGGGTGTGACTCTGGCTTGGAAATGGAGAAAACCCCTCCCATGGGACGCGGAACCAGCATTGCCGGGCTGAGCCCTGCCTGCTCTGAGGAATGCAGCCCTGTGTCTTGCAGGGAGAAGCCTGTCCAGAAGTCGCTTTGAGGCCTACTCTGTCAGTGCCAGGAGGCTTTGCAACAGAAGCTTATCATCACAGCAGCTGCCTGACAGCCCCTCACGGCCACGCAGCAGAGAATCTTTTGAACTATGTTGGCTGCACATCTGCTCACGCCCAGATGCCCAGACCCTTGCAGGTCCCGGGTTTTCGACCCAGACCCCTCTGATACAGGTGCTGGGCCCACCTCTCTGCTCCCATCCTGCAGTCTGCTCCCACCAACATGGTTTTCTGTGGCTGAGTTAGAGGAACATAAGGTCAGTGAAAAGCTGAAACTCCAGTACTTTGGCCACCTCATGCGAAGAGCTGACTCATTGGAAAAGACTTTGATGCTGGGAGGGATTGGGGGCAGGAGGAGAAGGGGACGACAGAGGATGAGATGGCTGGATGGCATCACGGACTCGATGAATGCGAGTCTGAGTGAACTCCGGGAGTTGGGGATGGACAGGGAGGCCTGGCGTGCTGCGATTCATGGGGTTGCAAAGAGTCGAACACGACTGAGCAACTAAACTGGACTGAAGGTCAGTGAAATACAGCTTGAGTTATCACTTATATGTGCTCTTAAAAAATGATACAAATGAACTTGTTTGCAAAACAGACTCATGGACATAGAAAGCAAATTTATAGGTACCAAAGGGAAAAGGGGGAGAGGGATGAATTAGGAGGTTTGGATTAATAGATACACACTCTTGTATATAAAACAGGTATACAACAAGGACCTACTATATAGCACAGGGAACTCTACTCAAAATCTTATAACAATCTATAATGGAAAGGAATCTGAAAAGGAGCAGATTTAGATATATATGTATAGTTGAAACATATTTTGCTGTACACCTGAAACTAATACAGGATAGTAAATCAACCATACTTCAGTTAAAAATAAATAAAATACAAACAAATAAAACCCTAAAGTCAAAGCATGTAGTATTGGGAACAATTAAAGAGAGGGAGTAATGAGTTTCTGGAGAGGAGAAATGATTCATGTTTATACTGACCCCTCCCCTCTCCGGTTTGCCTGCTCATTTTGCACAAACCCTCCTGAAAGCACTGGACTGGCGTGAAGTGTGGCGCCTGGCACCGTGGCCCTGGCTGACCATCCCATCTAGCACAGTGACCCCTCCCTCCTGTGCTTTAGTTGGAACTGCTGGGCCTGGTGTCAGAAGATGGTCACTGTGAACAAGCTATCTTCTGGTCAGAACATCAGCTCTTTCCAAAAGCAGAGCAGTGTATTTTGACACAGGAAAACAGAAGTCCCTTATAACTGGGGAGCAGGTGGCTTTCCCAGGCCTGCTTAGCTCCCAGTTTGAGGAGGCTGCCCCTGTGTGTGAAGCCCCTGCAAGAGGCTTCTGCTCCCAGGTTCTCTCTGGTATCTAAGATGCCCAGATCCAACCTGGGTGTGTCCTCACCTTGCACTAGCCCACTCATGCCGCCCTGGGCAACTGAGCCAGACTTGTGGCTGATTGGTTTCTCTGGGCCTGAGGTGTGAGGGGAGGGGGCCAGGCAAGAGCTGGATGCCTGGCTTCACTACGGAAACATGTTCTAGGCTTTAGGCTAATCTCTCTTTTTCTTCCTTAGCCTGCACTGGTGAGCCAAGAGTCCTAACCATGGCCACGTGGGGTGCATAGGGACGTACCTTGGATTCTGAGCCCCAAGCTTTAGTTTCTCTGCTTGTAAAACCAGAAGCAGAGCCTGTCTGAGTGTCTCACCAGGCTGGTGTCTGCACGGGGATTCTGGTCATGAATCAGAGCCCCAAGCCAAGGATACTGGAGAGAGAGAGGAGGGTGAGGAAAACACACACACACAGACTGCTTCTTGGAAGGAGCAGTACAAGCTGTTAAAATGTTAAATGGCCAGGCAGACGGCAATGTCCCTTTGGTCTCTTTTATGCCTTTTACTGGAACACTCAGGGATGAAATCTTCCCTGAAACAATAAAGAGATAATTTATCAGCTGGGTTCTTCTCTGCCTTGACTCTCTTCTTCAGGATGCTGTCCATTCCCAGAACTCTGAGAGCCCTTTTCCTCTTTTTTGTTTGCATTTTCTTGGTTTGACTGCTTCTCTCTTACTTGCTGGTTCCTTTTCCTTTTGATGACTGACTTTTAGCATCTTTTTACTGTCTGAAATCAATAAGCGAAACCTCTGGATCCCTCACTGTGTTTCTAAATCTCACGTAAATATAAGTGCATTGTGTCCACAGATTGGACTGAGCAATTTTAAAACCCAAATATTAAGCCTTGGTTTTAGGCATTTATCAGTGGTTGTCTGCATGTAGTGGGCACTGTGCCAGTCGAAGGAGGCACAAAAGTGGTGAAGTGCAGTGGAGCGATAATCAATAGTGATTTTGGAAGTGTAATAAGCAGGTACGGAGAAGGCAATGGCACCCCACTCCAGTCCTCTTGCCTGGAAAATCCCATGGATGGAGGAGCCTGGTGGGCTTCAGTCCATGGGGTCGCTAAGAGTCAGACACGACTGAGCGACTTCACTTTCACTTTTCACTTTCATGCATTGGAGAAGGAAATGGCAACCCACTCCAGTGTTCTTGCCTGGAGAATCCCAGGGACAGGGGAGCCTGGTGGGCTGCCGTCTATGGGGTCGCACAGAGTCGGACACGACTGAAGCGAGTTAGCAGCAGCAGCAGCAATAAGCAGGTATTGTTGAGAGTGAACTCAACTTAGACAAACGACAATGAATTTACAGAGGCCGTGCAGCACTTAAGAGTGACTCAAATGTGGTGTGTGACTGGAAGTCTAACTGAGGCAGGGTCTGTGTTGACTTCGGAAGCTTGGTGATGTCAGGATCAGGGTGGGCATCTGGCTGGGCTCTCAGTCTTGCTCCATGAATAGAAGGTCCACCTCAGTGTAGCTTCATGTCTGAGTTCAAGGTGACCCAGCCAGGTGAAGGGGTGCATGTAGGTGAAGAACCAGGAGCAAAGGTTGGGTTGGTCCACATCTGCCTCAAGCCACCTTGGACTGAAGGACAGGAGGCTGGAGGTGGAGCTATTTACAGCGAATGGCTGAAAGATGGAGGAGACCAGACAGTCCGTAGATGACAGCAACAAGGGATTTAGAGGCAGCTGTGTCCAAAAGCACTCACTGCAAAGGAGCAGTCATTTAGGAAACGGTGGAGCCAGGAGAGCAGATAAGATACCCAGTGAGTCCCGGACTCATAGCACAGAGACAAACCGCAGTCCCTGGGTGAAGGGTTGGGGGCTGCAAGGATTTGGGGAAGAGGCATATGGGGCTTCCTGGGTGGCGCTACTGTAAAAAACTGTTAGCCAGTGCAGAAGATGTAAGAGACTCAGGTTTGATTCCTGGGTCAGGAAGATCCCCTGAGGAGGACCCAGTAACCCACTCCAGTGTTCTTGCCTGGAGAATCCCATGAACAGAGGAACCTTGCAGCCTACAGTCCATAGGATCCTAAAGAGTCAGGCACGACTGAAGTGATTTAGCATACACTGGTCCTCTCAGGCCTCAGCTGTGGAAACAAGTCCAGGATCCAGGCTGGGCGTCATCTTACAATGATACATTTAGAAATTCTGAAATTCTGCAGGCTCCTTTTTTTTTCAGGGACAGGCATTCCTCCTCTGAGCAGCCCTGGTCTTCTTGGTAGCCTAGAAAGTAAGGACGGCTTTATCTGTTTTCCCTCTGCCTTGGGTTTTCACTGATATGCTCCAGGTGGGAGCATGCACGGAAGAGCATCCTTGTGTGGACCCATCCACTCTGCATCTGCTTAAACAGAGTGGAGTCAGCCTCTCTGAGTGGCATACTGCAAACAAAGAAATCACTTTTTGCTTTTCCTGCTTTGCCAAGAGACACTTGGCCCAAACATCACCCCTCTCCCAAGACTCTGTAAATCAAAGCCCATGCTGCTGCTGCTGCTGCTAAGTCGCGTCAGTCGTGTCCGACTCTGTACGACCCCATAGACGGAAGCCCACCAGGCTCCTCTGTCCCTGGTATTCTCCAGGCAAGAACACTGGAGTGGGTTGCCATTTCCTTCTCCAATGCATGAAAGTGAAAAGTGAAAGGGAAGTCGCTCAGTCGTGTCCGACTCTTAGAGACCCCATGGACTGTAGCCTACGAGGCTCCTCCGTCCATGGGATTTCCCAGGCAAGAGTACTGGAGTGGGGTGCCATTGCCTTCTCCGAATCAAAGCCCATAGTACTTCTTATCTGTGCCTCAGAAAAGTGTGCTCGAAATCAAAGATGCTGTGGCCAACTGCCTGGAGGAAAGCAGGCCAGCTTGTAAATAGCTCCTTCTAGGAGCACTGGGTGTCACGCCAGACCAGAAATTCATTTACCTGGATGAGAATCAAACCCCCTCCTGAAGAGGGGTCCTTCCCTCACCAGCCCAGGCAGTTGGGTTTGTGATGTCTCAGGTCCCTGGGGGACCACGGCAGGTGTGGGTCATGGCTGGTCCAGGTGCGGCCAAAGATACAGCAGGAGCACAGTCAGATGGAGATGATAGTGGGAGGTGATGGTGAGAGGTGGGGGATGCAAGATCTTCCCCTCTGAAGCACCTGGAGCCTTGAGCTTTGGGGTACAACAGTGCAGGGTGGAGGCCAGGACAGGGGACCCCACCTGGTCATTTTGGGTGTGTTTTCCCTTTTATTTGTATATGTTATTGTTTAAAAGCCTTTTTAGTGTTTTAACCTATGGCTAGGTTAACTTACCAGTTTATTATTATTAGCGAAACAATAATAACAGATTAGGAAGTTTGGAAAATAAAGAAAAAAATCACTTACAGCCCTACTCCCCTACTGCAGTTTGATAGATGATTGATTTATTTAGAACAGAGAAAATCTGTGGGTTTTTTTTTCATGCATTTTTTTCCTTTGGTGTTCTAATGTCTGAGATTTGCACAGTGACACAAATCACTGAATATTCAGATCTCTCCATCCTCAGATTATTTTGCCTTCTGTTTGTTCCTTTTTCTCTTGGGTGCCTTACGTGCATGTTCAGTCGTGTCTGACTCTTTGTGACCCCATGGACAGTAGCCCGCCGGGTTTCTCTGTGCATTGGATTTCCCAGGCAAGAATACTGGAATGGGTTGCCATTTTCTATGCCATGGGAACTTCCCAATGCAGGGATCAAACTCTTGTCTCTTGCATCTCCTACATTGGTAGGCAGATTTTTTATCACTGAGCCACCTAGGATGCCCCATTCTCTTGGGTGGTATCACTTAAAATTCCTTTCACTAATTGAGAATTCTGTTGCTAGTGGACTCAAATTTTTTGTTACTTTTCTACAGTTTCCTCAGCTTAGGTTCATTATTTCCTTAAATGCACTGGTCCCCTGATGTGAGAGCCACGGACACTTCAGGCCACAGACATTTCAGAATCCAAAGACCACCATGAAACAAGCACAAGGAGCTTGCTTATATGCACCCCAGGCTGGAACAGCTCTGAAGACCCATCCGTACCCTGTGTTCTGGGAACTCTCTGGAGGAAGGGCATTACTTACTCATTCCCACTCATCTTTAAACAAAAACATTGAGTTAATGGTCCATAATATTGACCTGAACTGTCTGGAACTTAATTCACCTCATTTCCCAAAGGACTCCTGGAAAATTTCACCCCTAATGACCAAAGCTGATCACAGGATGAGATACAGAGCTGTAGACACTCCTCCTTGAGGCTAGAAGACACCTTTGTCCCCTCTGTCCCTTTGAGGGGGCTGGGGCCTTGCAGTCATCAGCATCTGAAGCTCTCCACTTGTGTAAAGGGGGCTTTTGACACTACTTGGCAGGATATTACATCCTTGGACTTCTAGATGAGATGCCGATGTTAGTGATGACTTGCTCACATTAACATAAGCTCTATGTTTGTATCTCAGTATAGCTCCACTCCCTGAAAAGGGGTTAGATTTCACCCTTCTTTCTTTCTCTCAGCCCCTCTTTCATCATTTATACTGCCTGGGCAGTTATTGAGCTCAGCAACAGAGCATTTTGTCCCCATTCTGCTAAACACCAGGGCCAAATGGGCATCATAGGGACTCTTGGATAAGGAGTCCTGCCCCTGATACAGGTCATAGCAAGATGACTCAGGCTGTGAAAGTGCTAGAACCACAATACCAACCAAATTAACCTGGGAGGAACATTCTGGATTTTCATAACTCAAAACACTTGTGATTTTAACTTAAAAGACCAATTATGTATTCTATGTATGGGTATGCAGAATCATCCTTAACTTTTAGAAAGCTATTCAAATTTTGTGAGAATTATCATCTATGAAAGGGATCATTCTAATCCTAGAATGAGCACTTTTTCCTTTTCTTGTTTTATTAAAATGCAATTGTATAAGCACTGTATAAGCTTAAGGTATACAGCATAATGATTTGGCTTTCATAAACTGTGAAATAATATCACAGTTTGTATCGTATGCTGCTGCTGCTGCTGCTGCTGCTAAGTCGCTTCAGTCGTGTCCGACTCTGTGCGACCCCATAGACAGGAGCCCAACAGGCTCCCCTGTCCCTGGGATTCTCCAGGCAAGAACACTGGAGTGGGTTGCCATTTCCTTCTCCAATGTGTGAAAGGGAAAAGTGAAAGTGAAGTCACTCAGTCGCATCCGACTTCTAGCGACCCCATGGACTGCAGCCTACCAGGCTCCTCCATCCATGGGATTTTCTAGGCAAGAGTACTGGAGTGGCTTGCTATTGCCTTCTCCGTTGTATCGTATAGAAAAAAAAAAAAAAAAAAAAAAAAGAGTTCTTCCCCTTGTGATGAGAACTCTTGGGATTTACTGTCTTCACACACCACACATTTAAAATGTACCGTATATCTGTGTTAACACTAATCATCTTGTTGCCGGTTACATTCTCAGTATTTATTTATCTCAGGACTGGAAGTTTGTACCCTCTGACTATCTTCCTCCAACCTCCTCGACTCTTATCCTGTCCCTACCTTTGGCAACCACAAATCTGATCTCTTTTTTCAGTGAGCTTTCAGATTTCATGTATAAGTGAGAGCATATCATGTTTGTCTTTCTCTGTCTGACTTATTTCACTTAGTATAATGTCCTCAAGATGTATTGTTACAACTGGCAGAACTTCCTTTTTATGGTCCAGTGATATTCCATTGTGGTGTATATATATACACCACAACTTCTTTATCTATTCATCTGTGTTATGTCTTGGTTATTGTGAACAATGCTGCTATGAACATAGAAGGGAAGGTATTAATAGCTCTTCAACATAATGTTTTCTTTTCTTCAAATATATTCCCAGAGGTGGCCCTGCTGGATCATATGGCAGTCCTATTTTTAATTTTTGAGCAATGTTCATACAATTCTCCACAGTGGCTATACCAATTTACATTCCACCAGCCATGCACAAGGCTTTCCTTTTTTCCACATTCTCACCAGCACTTGTGATCTTTTATCTTTTTGGCAATAACACTCTGACATTGTGAGGTGATATCTCATAGTGGTTTTGATTTGCATTTCTCCAATGATTAGTGACGTTGAACATCTTTTCATATANATATATACACCACAACTTCTTTATCTATTCATCTGTGTTATGTCTTGGTTATTGTGAACAATGCTGCTATGAACATAGAAGGGAAGGTATTAATAGCTCTTCAACATAATGTTTTCTTTTCTTCAAATATATTCCCAGAGGTGGCCCTGCTGGATCATATGGCAGTCCTATTTTTAATTTTTGAGCAATGTTCATACAATTCTCCACAGTGGCTATACCAATTTACATTCCACCAGCCATGCACAAGGCTTTCCTTTTTTCCACATTCTCACCAGCACTTGTGATCTTTTATCTTTTTGGCAATAACACTCTGACATTGTGAGGTGATATCTCATAGTGGTTTTGATTTGCATTTCTCCAATGATTAGTGACGTTGAACATCTTTTCATATATTTGTTGGCCGTTCATATCTCTTCTTTGAAAAAAATGTCTGTTCAAGTGCTTTGCCCATTGTTAAACAGGATTTTTTTTTTTTGTTTCCTTTCTGTTGAGTTGTATGAGATCTTTATATATATTGAATATTATCATATATGTGGTTTCAAATATTTTTTCCCATTTTGTGGGTTGCCTTTTCATAATATTGATTCTTTTGCTGTACAGAAACTTTTCAGTTTGATGTAGTCCTACTTAATCACTTTTGCTTTTTTGGTTTGTGCTTTTGGTGTCACATCCAAAAAGTCATTGCCAAGACCCATAGCAAAGAGCTTTTTTCTTGCTCTTTCTTCTAGGAGTTTAATGGTTTCCAGTCTTACACTGAAATCTTTAATCCATTTCAAGTTAATTTTGTGAGTGGTGTAAGATGATCTAGTTTCATTTTTTTTCATGTGAACATCCAATTTCCCTAGTACCATTTATTGAAAAGAATTTTTTTTTTCTATATTGAGTATTCTTGGCTCCTCTGTCAAATTAGTTGACGGAATGGGTTTATTTCTAGGATCACAATGAGCACTTCTAAAACGTGTGCCTGGGCTTGACAGACATGGTGGGGAGGCAGCTGGAATGGAAATCCCACTGGGCTGGAATGCTGGTGCTAAGCCTTGAATTGCAGCATTTGTAATTTGCTCCATGGCTTTAGCACATTCTTCAGGATGCTTTTGCTCCAAAAGAGTTATTCCAGTTTTGGTTTTGGTGCCCAGGGGTGATGTCTGGCTCAGTCAGAAGTTGAAAGTGAAAAGCTATGCTACATGGTTCAACCCAGTGCCAGCTACTGAACAAAAACCTGTGATGTGCTTACTCGCCACCATAATAGATGCTATGAGGGAAAAGATAGAGATGCATTCTAGATGACTCAGAATCTGGAGGAAGACAGAGCTGTGCAGTGAGGATGCATCTTGTAGAAATGTGGGAGAGAGTGCTGAGTCATGGCCTGGTGACAGGGAGCCTCACAGACACACTGACATTAGTATGTGTCCCAGTGAACAAAAGGGATTCTCAGGGCTAAAGGAGAGAATGGGCTCCCCAGGCCAAAAGAATGGTGTCTACAAGGACACATGATGATGCAGATCAGGGCCCATGCCAGGAAGTGTGAGCAATTTGGTGATAAGAATGTGCAGTGCTGTGTTTGGAAGGGCATGGCAAAAGTGGACAGTGGCTGGAGCAGAAAAGCCTTATTGTTTGCTA
>SJYH01009845.1:1762-14151 GCA_006408735.1 Sylvicapra grimmia | reverse complement strand
CGACCGAGGATGAGATGGCTGGATGGCATCACGGACTCGATGGACGTGAGTCTGAGTGAACTCCGAGAGATGGTGATGGACAGGGAGACCTGGCATGCTGCGATTCATGGGGTCGCAAAGAGTCGGACACGACTGAGCGACTGAACTGAATTGAACTGAACTGATATGCTTTTGATTGTCTCTAGAGAATCCAGGAGTTTGGTGGTAAAAATGACTCATGGGTTTACAGGCAACACAACAGGAGGGAAGAAACTTCAACCTCAGGCAACAGGAAAACAAGACAAACATTTCTTCAATTATAAGGGATGAAAATAAACATCTCTGATCTCTGGTCACTTCTTCAGAAATGGGTGGGTCACTCTCGGCTTCCTGCTAAATAATTTAGTTTGATTTATGAAGATCCAGATAGCAGTAACTTAGCACCCAAAGAAACCTTTTCCCTCTCATCTGGATTCTCAAGAATACGCTTGCAGTGGTCTTTCTGATCCCCAAGTCCTGGTAGATTACACTGAACGAATCTGAGCACAATCTTAGCTCAGATAGGGACTCTATAGCTTGGCTTGTTTGGCTGGTTGCTGCGTTACCGACGCCCACGCTTCAAACTTAAGAAGACTGATTGGTAATTTGTTTCTTTCTTTCCAGAAACCTCCTGACACTTGCTTCCTAAACATCTATAAGTCTGTTTTCCTATTGACATAAATTCCTCCACTCAGCCTTTTAAAATCCCTTTTATACCAAATATGTAACTTTACATGGAAAATAGCTGAAAAGGGTATTAACCAGCAGATATAGTTTGGAAAACCTAGTCAACCAGATTAGTCCAAAGAATTAACAGCAATAAATGTTATTTCCAGTGCTAACCACACGTATGTGCGCTCTGTTGTGTGGGACCCCTTGTGACCCTGTGGACCACAGTCCACGTGGCTCCTCTGTCCATAGGATTTCCCAGGCAAGAAATTGGAGAGGGCTGCCATTTCCAACTCCAGGGGATCTCCTGAGTCTCCTATGTCGGCAGGTAGATCCTTTACCACCGCACCGTCTGGGAAGCCCCCAACAACAACTGGCACCTCCTAAAATAAGTTCCTTATTACAGGACTTCCTTTCTGACGGCAGGCATCCCTACAGCTCACACTGGGACTCACTGAAAAGCACCAGCTCCTGACTTCCTGCTTGGGTGGCGAGGAGCACTTGCCGGAGAAAGGCTGGGGCAGCTGCAGGCTTTGGGGCACTGCACTGTCAAGTTCTAAAACAGCCCTGGAGGCTCCGCTAGGTCCTTTGCAATTCCACAAAAATTTTAGAATCAGCTTGTCAGTTTACGTACACACACAGAGTAGCCTGCTGGGGCTGTATTCACGCTATGGTGAATCTGTATTTTGGGGTGACAGCGAAACAACACTGCGTCTCCTGACCACGAACAAGGTGTAACAGCCCTCTCTACTCAGGTCTCTAACAGTTCTATGCCCAGGGCTTCCCTGGTGACTCAGAGGTTAAAGCGTCTGCCTGCAATGTGGGAGACCTGGGTTCAATCCCTGGGTCAGGAAGATTCCCCTGGAGAAGGAAATGGCAACCCACTCCAGTATTCTTGCCTGGAGAATCCCATGGACGGAGGAGCGTGGTGGGGCTACAGTCCACGGGGTCACAAAGAGTCGGACACAACTGAGCGACTTCGCTTTCACTTTTCACTTTCAGTCCTAAGTTCTAAGTGCTACCCCAGGCTTCCTGAAGCAGAATCAACATTTTAACAAGGTCCCAGGTGAATACGCACACTGGATTTTGAGAAGCATTCTTTAACATCCTAGTTATCAAACATGGATCCACCTTGGAATCACCTGCGGCACCGGAAAATAATGCTGATGCCTCGAGATGAACTCAGCATACCCTCGTGTTAGGACTGAAGCAAACACAGTAACAACTTAATGTGTCTTCAACAGCAGTTATGCAAAGGGCCTTGGAAGCCTCTTCTTGCATTTGATGTTTCACACACGGTGACACAGACACACCAACAGACACTCACACATTTTAACCATTGTGTTTTATCAGAGCTTCTGCACTTCACTTTTTCCCAGGTGATACAATCACCTCTTTCACCCTCCTCCTCATTGGGTAAGTTCTTCAAGGTGGCACGTGAGATGGAGCCTGGACTCTCACAGGCCCCTCGGTGATAGGCAAGCATGCCACTCAGCACCAGGGGAAAAACTATTAGGAGCCTCTGACCAAAAAGGCTCCAGTCTTGAAACTGCTGGGACAGCTTCCCAGGCAGCTAGGTGCCACGTGTGGCTTTCAAGCTACCATTTGTGCCAACTATCTCTAAGGGATGGCTTCTTTTTCTGTATTCCTTAAGTGAACCCTCAAACCCAAGCTGGTCATCCTGGAGATGGTCCATTCTCCTCCGTGGCTTCTCCAGGAAGTTCTTATGGCCAGACTGTGGATAGTCACTGCTGCTTTTGCTCCAGAAATTAAACTAGCCTCTGGCTTCCTCTCTTAAACCTCTGAGACTGTTTAGGGTGGGGGCAGGGAATGAAGGAGCCCATTTTTTTTTTTTAAGACAGGACAATCCATAGACTGTTCTCAGCTCTTGGGTTTGAAACCTGGGATACTGACTAAGCCTTTGACTTAGGGGTTATCTGGTCTCTCTCTCCTGAAAACATCCATTCTCAGAGGGGCTTGCTAACTCTTCAGAACCAGCACAAAAGTGGAGAGCGGTTGAGGGGCAAGTCTCTCGTGTGCCTCGATTTGTCCTACCAAGAGACAAAGTGTACTGTGAGCCCAGACTGGCAAACCCTGCTGCTTCCCTGCAGCACCCATGAAATCAATGTTTCTCCAGGTGCCGCCAAATTTCCCACATCACCCAGACCTCACATTTCTCAGAAGACTGCAGGTTGAGCCCCATCTGTGAAGGTTGGGAAGAGGAGGCAGTCATTTCCTACTGGCACTTGTGCTCAGCCCTTCGTGGTTTTGCTGGCATAAAAGTTAACTAGCTTGAACCATACAGTGGTGGAAAACGGTCCGCCAACCTCTGAGCTCTGGCTTCATGAAGTGCCTGTCTTTCTTCAGAGGATGTACTCCCAGATGGAGAACTCTTGGTGGTCCTCCCATTAGCTCTGCCTGGCAATGGCGTTATCAACTCCCCTCAGATCAAGAGTAGGCAGGTACAAGGAGAGGGTTCACAATGTCTGNCCTGCAGCACCCATGAAATCAATGTTTCTCCAGGTGCCGCCAAATTTCCCACATCACCCAGACCTCACATTTCTCAGAAGACTGCAGGTTGAGCCCCATCTGTGAAGGTTGGGAAGAGGAGGCAGTCATTTCCTACTGGCACTTGTGCTCAGCCCTTCGTGGTTTTGCTGGCGTAAAAGTTAACTAGCTTGAACCATACAGTGGTGGAAAACGGTCCGCCAACCTCTGAGCTCTGGCTTCACGAAGTGCCTGTCTTTCTTCAGAGGATGTACTCCCAGATGGAGAACTCTTGGTGATCCTCCCATTAGCTCTGCCTGGCAATGGCGTTATCAACTCCCCTCAGATCAAGAGTAGGCAGGTACAAGGAGAGGGTTCACAATGTCTGACCTCAACTGGTTTTTCTAAGTTATTCTGAAGAATACGAATTTGCAGAAGAGAAGGAAGGTATGGTTCAGGGAGAAGCCTGAACCTCAGAAAAAGCCTGTCTCTCTCGGGTCAGAGCTTAATGATGATCCTGACTGAATCCATGTGGCTCCTCCTTCAGGGACTCCCATGCTTCCCCCGACATAAAAAGTGAGAAGCCCTCCACAAAGTTCAGAGCTTCCATCAACACTCCTCTGAAGGCCACAAATCCACCCATAACCCTGTACCCTGCCTCACCAGAGAGGCCAAAAGGATTGGTCTCCCCATCCTTGAACCCACCAGGGTACTAAATTTGGCGCAGAGGGTCCTCAGTCACAGGCAGGGAAATACCCAATGAAACAAGTTCCAAAAGCGGCTAGATGATCAAGGTCAACCCAGGGCATTCGTACATGTACACTCTCCATGTTCTACCTCAGATCTTATATAATTGGGGGAAAAAAAGCATACATAGGCACAGCTTTCTGTATCTGCCTGAATGCCCTATTCCCTTACTGTGGGAAGATTTAACAAAGTTAAATGCCCAAGTGATTTTCTCACCAGAAAAAGTAGACACTAAAGTACTCCTAGGTCAAGGCCAGCACCCTCCAAGTTGTGCTATGACAATGGAGAAACAAACTTCAACCAGAAGTCCCTGAAGAAATTCTACAAAAGGTAAGAGCAGATGCTTGAGTTGAGGGGAGCCCAGGAAGAGCCAAGACCACTGACCGAGTAGGAAGAAAACTCCAGCCTGGTGCCAAGTATGGGAACTGAAAAAAGCAGTAGCCTTTAAAGAGGCATGTGAAGTAGAAAGCCTCTGACAACCACCTTTATTAAATGCCAAGTAATCCAAACTTAGGAGTGTACTGTTAGTCACTCAGTCCTGTCTGACTCTTTGCGACCTTATGGACTGTAGCCCGCTAGGCTGCTCTGTCCATGGGATTCTCCAGACAAGAATACTGGATTGGGTAGCCATTCCCTTCTCCAGAGGATCTTCCAGATGCAGGGATCGAACCTGAGCCCTTTACTCCCAAATATGGATGGACAAATGTTTACCAGATATTTGACGGAAGTGAAAGAGATCGTGATGAATAAACAGAACAATTTCTGGAGAAAAAGACAAATATACTACAGGAAACTGAAGAGAACATTACAAAAAATCCAAATTCATATTCTCAGAACTGTAAAAATGACAGTGGGTTTGTAAAATGGGAACAGGGTGCTATAAAAGGGAGAAATTAGAGAATAAGAGAAAGTCCTTGGAAAAAAAAAAGTATTACAGCAAAATTTAAAACTTTGTGGGAGGCGGTCCTAAGATGGCAGAGGAATAAGACGGGGAGACCACTTTCTCCCCCACAAATTCATGAAAAGAACATTTGAATGCTGAGTAAATTCCACAAAACAACTTCTGAATGCCAGCAGAGTTCATCAGGCACCTAGAAAAGCAGCCCATTGTTTTCAAAAGGAGGTAGGAAGAAATATAAAAGATAAAAAGAGAGACAAAAGAGGTAGGGATGGAGATCCGTCCCGGGAAGGGAGTCTTAAAAAAGAGAGAAAAGTTTCCAAACACCAGGAAACACACTCTCACTGGCAAGTCTGTGGCGAGCCCTGGAACCACAGAGGGCAACATAACCGTGAGGAAAAATAAATTAGTAAAACCCACAGATTACATGCCCAACAGTAACTCCCAGCAGAGAAGCAGCTCAGATGCCTGCATTCGCCACTAGCAAGCGGGGGCTGGGCAGGAAGCCGTGGCCTGCATTGCTTAGAGTAAGGACCAGACCTGAATGCCCAGAGGGCAATCTGAGGGAACCCAACTTGAGATAGCAAACCAGACTATGGGATAGCTACCTGGTGAAAATCCCTAACCTAAGACAATGACAGGCCCACTCACAGAATAAAGGACTGAGCAGAGATAACCAGCTGTGGACCAGCCCATTCCCCGCCAGAGCCTGAAGGAGGCAATCATGGCCCCAGAGAGGCATTATCTACCAAAATGCAAGCAGGCTTCGTTGCTAACCAAGACTTCTTGCAATTCTGGATGGTTGCCATCCACCTGAGAAGGTGCGCAGGTTGTACACCCAGAAAACTGAACGGCAGGCATGGGGGAGGTGATAAGTCACAGCAACCACACTCGCCAAACACCTGGTCACCCGAGCTGCTTGGACCTGGGAAGGACACAAAACGCAGGCCAACCAAGTCTGCGCCTCTGAGGAGTACCTAAACCCGAGCGGCTTAGACCTGGGAAGTGCATACAACCCAGGGCTGGCCTCAGACAGTTCCTGGCAGAGCAACCTAGAGCCTAAGCAGTGTAGACAGGGAAAGCACACACGCTGTGAGCGGGGGCAAACCCAGTGTGCCCAAGCCACTGGGAGCACTCCCCACAGACGCCAGTGTTATTTGTTTGCAGCGTTCCTCCCTCCCCACAGCACGACTGAACAAATGACCCTAAAAAAGTGCTACCACCGCCCCCTTGTGTCAGGGCGGAAATTAGACACTGAAGAGACCAGCAAACAGCAGAACCTAAAACAGAGGGAACCAGCTTGGAAGTGACAGATGGAGAGGTCTTGAGGCTACTGTAAGAATAAGACTGGAAACCAGAGGGAGGAGGCTTCACTCCAAATCCTGAGAATACCAGAGAACTCCTGACTCCAGGGAACATTAATTGATAGGAGCTCATCAAATGCCTCCATACCTACACTGAAACCAAGCACCACCCAAGGGCCAACAAGATCCAGAGCAAGGTCTTGTTGCAAATTCTCCTGCAACACAGGAACATAGCCCTGAGCTTCAATTTACAGGCAGCCCAAAGACACACCACACCCACTGACATCTCATAACTCATTACTGGACACTTCATTGCACTCCAGGGAGAAGAAATCCAGCTCCACCCACCAGAACACCGACACAAGCTTCTCTAACCAGGAAACCTTGACAAGCCACCCGTCCAACCGCACGCACAGCAAGGAAATTCCACAAACTGCCAGAATATGGAAAGTCCACCCCAAACACAGCAATATAAACAAGATGAAGAGGCAGAAGAATACCCAACAGGTAAAGGAACAGGATGAATGCCCACCAAACCAAACCAAAGAGGAAGANCGCAAGCTTCCCTAACCAGGAAACCTTGACAAGCCACCCGTCCAACCTCATGCAGGGCGAGGAACTCCACAAACTGCCAGAATACGGACAGTCTACCGAAACACAGCAATATAAACAAGATGAAGAGGCAGAAGAATACCCAGCAGATAAAGGAGCAGGATGAATGCCCACCAAACCAAACCAAAGAGGAAGACATAGGGAATCTATCAGATAAAGAATTCTGAATAATGATAGTGAAAATGATCCAAAATCTTGAAAACAAAATGGAGTTACAGATAAATAGCCTGGAGACAAGGATTGAGAAGATGCAAGAAAGGTTTAACAAGGACCTAGAAGAAATAAAAAAGAGTCAATATACAATGAATAATGCAATAAAAGAGATCAGAAACACTCTGGAGGCAACAAATAGTAGAATATCGGAGGCAGAAGATAGGATTAGTGAAATAGAAGATAGAATGGTAGAAATAAATGAATCAGAGAGGAAAAAAGAAAAACGAATTAAAAGAAATGAGGACAATCTCAGAGACCTCCAGGACAATTTGAAACGCTCCAACATTCGAATAATAGGAGTCCCAGAAGAAGAAGACAAAAAGAAAGACCATGAGAAAATACTTGAGGAGATAATAGTTGAAAACTTCCCTAAAATGGGGAAGGAAATAATCACCCAAGTCCAAGAAACCCAGAGAGTTCCAAACAGGATAAACCCAAGGCGAAACACCCCAAGACACATATTAATCAAATTAACAAAGACCAAACACAAAGAACAAATATTAAAAGCAGCAAGGGAAAAACAACAAATAACACACAAGGGGATTCCCATAAGGATAACTGCAGATCTTTCAATAGAAACTCTTCAGGCGAGGAGGGAATGGCAAGACATACTTAAAGTGATGAAAGAAAATAACCTACAGCCCAGATTATTGTACCCAGCAAGGATCTCATTCAAATATGAAGGAGAAATCAAAAGCTTTACAGATAAGCAAAAACTGAGAGAATTCAGCACCACCAAACCAGCTCTCCAACAAATGCTAAAGGATATCCTTTAGACACGAAACATAAAAAGGGCATATAAACCAGAACCCAAAACAATAAACTAAATGGCAACGGGATCATACTTATCAATAATTACCTTAAACGTAAATGGGTTGAATGCCCCAACCAAAAGGCAAAGACTGGCTGAATGGATACAAAAACAAGATCCCTATATATGCTGCCTACAAGAGACCCACCTCAAAACAAGGGACACATACAGACTGAAAGTGAAGGGCTGGAAAAAGATATTCCATGCAAATAGAGACCAAAAGAAAGCAGGAGTAGCTATACTCATATCAGACAAAATAGACTTTAAAACAAAGACTGTGAAAAGAGACAAAGAAGGCCACTACATAATGATCAAAGGATCAATCCAAGAAGAAGATATAACAATTATAAATATATATGCACCCAACATAGGAGCACCGCAATATGTAAGACAAATGCTAACAAGTATGAAAGGAGAAATTAACAATAACACAATAATAGTGGGAGACTTTAATACCCCACTCACATCTATGGACAGATCAACTAAACAGAAAATTAACAAAGAAACGCAAACTTTAAATGATACAATAGACCAATTAGACCTAATTGATATCTATAGGACATTTCACCCCAAAACAATGAATTTCACCTTTTTCTCAAGTGCTCATGGAACCTTCTCCAGGATAGATCACATCCTGGGCCATAAATCTAACCTTGATAAATTCAAAAAAATTGAAATCATTCCCAGTATCTTTTCTGACCATAATGCATTAAGATTAGATCTCAATTACAAGAGAAAAACTATTAAAAATTCCAACACGTGGAGGCTGAACAACACGCTTCTGAATAACCAACAAATCACAGAAGAAATCAAAAAAGAAATCAAAATATGCATAGAAACAAATGAAAATGAAAACACAACAACCCAAAACCTGTGGGACACTATAAAAGCAGTCTTAAGAGGAAAGTTCATATCAATACAGGCATACCTCAAGAAACAAGAAAAAAGTCAAATAAATAACCTAACTCTACACCTAAAGCAACTAGAAAAGGAAGAAATGGAGAACCCCAGAGCTAGTAGAAGGAAAGAAATCTTAAAAATTAGGGCAGAAATAAATGCAAAAGAAACAAAAGAGACCATAGCAAAAATCAACAAAGCAAAAAGCTGGTTCTTTGAAAGGATAAATAAAATCGACAAACCATTAGCCAGACTCATCAAGAAACAAAGAGAGAAAAATCAAATCAATAAAATTAGAAATGAAAATGGAGAGATCACAACAGACAACTCAGAAATACAAAGGATCATAAGAGACTACTATCAGCAATTATATGCCAATAAAATGGACAACGTGGAAGAAATGGACAAATTCTTAGAAAAGTACAATTTTCCAAAACTGAACCAGGAAGAAATAGAAAACCTTAACAGACCCATCACAAGCACGGAAATTGAAACTGTAATCAGAAATCTTCCAGCAAACAAAAGCCTAGGTCCAGACAGCTTCACAGCTGAATTCTACCAAAAATTTCGAGAAGCGCTAACACCTATCCTACTCAAACTCTTCCAGAAAATTGCAGAGGAAGGTAAACTTCCAAACTCATTCTATGAGGCCAGCATCACCCTAATACCAAAACCTGACAAAGATTCCACAAAAAAAGGAAACTACAGGCCAATATCACTGATGAACATAGATGCAAAAATCCTTAACAAAATTCTAGCAATCAGAATCTAACAACACATTAAAAAGACCATACATCATGACCAAGTGGGCCTAATCCCAGGGATACAAGGATTCTTCAATACCCACAAATGAATCAATGTGAGTGAGTGAGTGAGTGAAGCTGCTCAGTCGTGTCCGACTCTTTGCGACCCCATGGACTGCACCCTACCAGGCTCCTCCGTCCATGGGATTCTCCAGGCAAGAATACTGGAGTGGGTTGCCATTTTCTTTTCCAGGGGATCTTCCCGAACCAGGGAACGAACCCAGGTCTCCCATATTTCAGGCGGACACTTTAACCTCTGAGCCACCAGGGAAGCCCGAATCAATGTAATACATGATTAACAAATTGAAAAATAAAAGCCATATGATTATCTCAATAGATGCAGTGAAAGCCTTGGACAAAATTCAACATCCATGTATGATAAAAACCCTCCAGAAAGCAGGAATAAAAGGAACATACCTCAACATAATAAAAGCTATATATGACAAACCCATGGCAAACATTATCCTCAATGATGAAAAATGGAAAGCATTTCCCCTAAAGTCGGGACCAAGACAAGTGTGCCCAGTCTCACCACTACTATTCAACATAGTTTTGGAAGTTTTGGCCACAGCAATCAGAGCAGAAAAAGAAATAAAAGGAATCCAATTTGGAAAAGAAGAAGTAAAACTCTCACTGTTTGCAGAGGACATGATCCTCTACATAGAAAACCCTAAAGACTCCACCAGAAAATTCCTAGAGCTAGTCAATGAATATAGTAAATTTACAGGATATAAAATCAACACACAGAAATCCCCTGTATTCCTATACACTAACAATGAGAAAACAGAAAGAGAAATTAAGGAAGCAATTCCATTCACCATTGCAATGAAAAGAATAAAATACTTAAGGGATATATCTACCTAAAAACAAAAGACCTATATATAGAAAACTATAAAACACTGGTGAAAGAAATCAAAGAGAATGCTAATAGATGGAGAAATATACCGTGTTCATGGATTGGAAGAATCAATACAGTGAAAATGAGTATAGTATCCAAGGCAATCTATAGATTCAATGCAATTCCTATCAAGCTACCAACAGTATTTTTCACAGAGCTAGAACAAATAATTTCACAATTTGTATGGAAATCCAAAACACCTCAAATAGCCAAAGCAATCTTGAGAAAGAAGAATGGAACTGGAGGAATCAACCTGCCTGACTTCAGGCTCTACTACAAAGCCACAGTCATTGAGACAGTATGGTACTGGCACAAAGACAGAAATATAGATCAATGGAACAAAATAGAAAGCTCAGAGATAAGTCCACGCACCTATGGACACCTTATCTTTGACAAAGCATGCAAGAATATACAATGGAGAAAAGACAATCTCTTTAACAAGTGATGCCTGAAAAACTGGTCAGCCACTTGTAAAAGAATGAAACTAGAACACTTTCTAACACCATACACAAAAATAAACTCAAAATGGATTAAAGATCTAAACGTAAGACCAGAAACTATAAAACTCCTAGAGGAGAACATAGGTAAAACACTCTCTGACATAAATCACAGCAGGATCCTTTATGACCCACCTCCCAGAATACTGGAAATAAAAGCAAAAATAAACAAATGGGACCTAATTAAACTTAAAAGCTTCTGCACAACAAAGGAGACTATAAGCAAGGTGAAAAGGTAGCCTTCAGAATGGCAGAAAATAATAGCAAATGAAGCAACTGACAAAGAATTAGTCTCAAAAATATACAAGCAAATCCTGCAGCTCAATTCCAGAAAAATAAAGGACCCAATCAAAAAATGGGCCAAAGAACAGACATTTCTCCAAAGAAGACATACAGATGGGTAGCAAACACATGAAAAGATGGTCAACATCACTCATTATCAGAGAAATGCAAATCAAAACCACAATGAGGTATCATTTCACGCCAGTCAGAATGGCTGCTATCCAAAAGTCTACAAGCAATAAATGCTGGAGAGGGTGTGGAGAAAAGGGGAACTCTCTTACACTGTTGGTGGGAATGCAAACTAGTACAGCCACTATGGAGAACAGTGTGGAGACTCCTTAAAAAACTGGAAATAGAACTGCCATATGATCCAGCAATCCCATTGCTGGGCATATACATGGAGGAAACCAGAATTGAAAGAGACACGTGTACCCTGATGTTCATCGCAGCACTGTTTACAATAGCCAGGACATGGAAGCAACCTAGATGTCCATCAACAGACAAACGGATAAGAAAGCCATGGTACATATACACAATGGAGTATTACTCAGCCATTAAAAAGAATACATTTTAATCAGTTCTAATGAGGTGGATGAAACTGGAGCCTATTATACAGAGTGAAGTAGGCCAGAAAGAAAAACACCAATACAGTATACTAATGCATATATATGGCATTTAGAAAGATGGCAACGATAACCCTGTGTGTGAGACAGCAAGCGGGACACAGATGTATAGAACAGTCATTTGGACTCTGTGGGAGAGGTCGAGGGTGAGACGATTTGGGAGAATGGCATTGAAACATGTATATTATCATATGTGAAACAGATCACCAGTCCAGATTCGAAGCATGATACAGGAATCTCCGGGCTGGTGCCCTGGGATGACCCAGATGGAGAGTATCGGGAGAGAGGTGGGAGGGGGTTTGACGATGGGGAACAGGAGTACACCTGTGGCAGATTCATGTCGATGTATGGCAAAACCAATATAGTACTGTAAAGCAACTAGCCTCCAATTAAACTAAACTTATATTAAAAAAATAAATAAAATAAAAACTTTGTGGATGTGAATTACTCAGCTCAAAGCGGCTCTGCCTCACCCTGGCTTTGATAAACAGTGGTCTCGCCCTGCCCACACCCTGGCTTTGATAGACAGTGGTCTCACCCTGCCCACAGATCCCGCCCACCCACGTGACCTCTTCCTTAACCAATTGCAAGCCCAGGCACTGACCCCGCCCAACAGACCCCATTATCCGT
>SJYH01009844.1:0-15715 GCA_006408735.1 Sylvicapra grimmia | reverse complement strand
TTCTGAAGGAGATCAGCCCTGGGATTTCTTTGGAAGGAATGATGCTAAAGCTGAAACTCCAGTACTTTGGCCACCTCATGAGAAGTGTTGACTCATTGGAAAAGAGTCTGATGCTGGGAGGGATTGGGGGCAGGAGGAGAAGGGGACAACAGAGGATGAGATGGCTGGATGGCATCATTGACTCGATGGAAGTAAGTCTGAGTGAACTCCGGGAGATGGTGATGAACAGGGAGGCCTGGCATGCTGAGATTCATGGGGTCGCAAAGAGTCAGACATGCCTGAGCAACTGAACTGAACTGAACTGAAAAGCTCTTATTTTAAAAGATATGTTAAGAAGAAAGTTTTGTTTTTTTTTCCCCTGTCATATTTGTCTGGAGCTAGTTCATCACATGAGTCTATGCTAGGAAGGTACTGTGAATTCCCAGCCAGTAATTGGAGGCAGGAGAATGTGGTCACTAAGAATATCAGATCAGGGAGTAGACAAACCTGGAGGTGCATTGCTGGATGGGTTTTCCCTTATCACTGAAGTGATCACTGCAATGGCAGATAACTTGTAGAACTGAAAGAGGGTTAAGTGAGGGATTCCATCTGAAGTACTTAGCCCATGACCCTCTTAAGGAGGTAGAGGTGGCCTAATGGTCAAGAATAAAGGCCATGTATCTAAGAGAAATAGAAAACAGCTTTCCTGAGACCCTTGGTCTATGTGACTGCACCCCTTTTGAGTAATAGAAATATTGTGGTCACTCTCTTGGCAGAGTAGATATCCTGAATATCCACTAGAGTATTTACTAAATATTTACTGAATCTGCATACTCTTACTGCTCCCTCTTCACCAGAGTCTCCACGTTGGTCTACAGAGCTAGTTCGTTAGCTTTTGGATCCCTGGCCACACATGGAACCAGAGGCTTTCCAAGGAATCCTCCCTTGAAGACATTGGGTTGTTGCAATACAGGGCTGTGTGCCAAATCTATACTAATCTCTCCAAATGAAAGAATCTCCTGTGTTCTGATTTTTCAGGACTTAATTTTCTTCTTGTGCAGCATCTTAACTAGAATGAAGAGGACTTGTAATGATCTACAGTCATGAATAGAAAGAATGACTAAAAGTACTAATTAGCCTAATTGAAATCCACAAAAATGCCCCAAATCTTACTTTGTCAAAATTCACCTCCGATCACAGAATTTATCAGGGTGGTTTTTCAACAGCAATGTCATGAGTCCTAGAGTCTGACTTCCTCTTTCATGGTGGCATGCTAAGCCAGCACAGAAACACTGACACAGATGTTGAACAGTGGGTTAGGGAAAGCCAAAAGAGCAATGTCCTGGCAACCTTAGAAGGGACCTCAGGGGCATGCTGCTCACCCTGCACTCCCTAGTTTAAGGCATTTGTCTCTTAAAAGGCGGGGGAAGTTTGTGGTAGAGTGGGTTGCAATCCTCTCGGGAGATGTTTCTAAGAATCATGTTATTAAAATAGCTGCTGAGCAAAAGGCTGCGATTCCCAAAGCCACTTTGAGCACAAGTAATAAGAGACAGAGATGAGGTCATCTCCTTAAAGGTCAGCTGCATCCCCAGATATGCACTTACCTCAACCCCCATTCACAGAGAACCAAAGAACGGAAAGTGCGGGAGTCTATGCCCACGTGTCTGCAGCAGACCCAGCACCTGGCCAGGCCTGGCAGCAGGAGGGGCCCCACCCCTTCTTTTCTGCCAAACATTGTTCCATGTACCTCGCCACTGCCAGGGTTTTGCAGCCTCAGACACTTAACCACCTTTTCCGAAAGTACCTCTCCCACTTTACCTCAACCCCACCCATCCCATCCCTTGGCCAGACCTGTAATTACAGGACCTGAAAAGCAGCCTCAGAGATACCACACAGGGCAGGGCGGCCCCCAGCAGGCAGTGGAGCTGTAAGCTTTTCTTTCTATAACATCCCTGCATTGTGGCCATCTTGCATCAGTCATTCATTGCCGCCCACAGGGGGCTGTCCTGCCAGACCTGCCTCTCACACTTCTGGGCACAGAGCAAGAGTAAGATGGGCTCCCCCAGCATATGACTGTCATCTCCTCTTCCACCTCCCTGGCTCTGTTGTCATGGAAGGGCCCACAGATGTGTACAGACACCCTAAAGTTTTCCATGCCTCTTACAAACAGAAACCCTTTGCCCCCCTTAGGTCTGTATCTGTGCACACCAGCCACCTCAAGGACAATGGAACCAGGAAGGAGACACCTGTGGGTCCTGCCTGCAGGCTCAGGCCTACTTGGGCAGGGAATTACCAAGGTGCTTCTCAAGGTGTGGCCTAGAAGGAGGGGTGTGGGTCCTGGGAAGGTACATTCACTTGGCCTGCAGATTCTTTGCCCTGTAGGGAGGGATGCATCCAGGGAAAGGCCAGAGTTGAGCTCTTTAAAAGGGCGGACCCAGGATGAGGCACCCACCACCTACTCTAGGCTTGGTACCACCACCGACTTACCAAGGGGTCTCCTGGCTTCTTGTGTCTTCTTTCTTTCACTGAAGTCATTTGTGGGGGATCCAATCAAAGGTTTCATGGTTCCCATTGTCCTGTGACAAAAACACAGCTTTTCTGCCAGGTCATCCATAATCTGAATCCAACCTGGCTTCTGAAACCCTTTCCCTCCCATGCCCAAACAGTCTGTGACCAGGAAATAGGATATGAAAAGGGAAGACCTAGGCAGTAAAGGGAGATGTGTGAAGTGGCCACCATGTCTTCTGAGAATGAGATCACCTGCCATCCCTCACGATCTTTTCTGAGTTTGCTCCACATTGTGAGTGAAATTTGGATAGAGGAGTTTGTGTGCCAAATCAAAGCCACTTGCCTTAACTGTCTTGATGTTGGTAATATTTTCCTGCTTTCCTGACAGTTATGATGCTGATCCAGTTTCTGCCACCCTCCTCTGGGCATGTCAGCCATCTGGAAGTACAGACCTCCAAGCCCACAAGGACTTGTTCTCTCCTTGCTGACACTTCCTCTGCAAGAGCTGTGGGCCATTAGCTCTGAGGGCTTTGACTGAAGGTAGCAATGAGATTCCCCAGGAAAATGGGCCAAGGGCCATTACATTTCTGCAGTCCTAGCAGCTGTCCTGAAGCACTATTCTAGGTAATTTCAGTGGTTCCCTGTCCCCCCATCCCTCAGAGAAGGGTGCTGTTGCTGCTAATAATATCTCCCCAGAGTAGTCACTGATTATCAGCCATCCTCAGTCCTCCTAGGCCATAGCCTGTCACTAATTACATATGCTCAATCTCTCTTGGAGCTTCATATATACAAAACCACAACTCAAGGTGGTGAAATATTGACCCATTTTCCTTTTCTCACCCATATATCTCTCAACTGACAGTCCCAAGGAGAAGATGCCTGAGGCTGAAACTCATCTCTTTTCACCAACACAAAGCTCCCTTGAACTTGTCTTCACACACCTCAATCATCATCATGATTAGGTTGCTTTAAGGGTGAACTGAATTTTCTTGGCCTCAGTCAACTCTCACTATCTGTCAGCAGGGAACTGAAAGTTCTGTGGTCCTCTTGTTTCCCATGGGAAGGGATGGCTCTTGGGGAACCTCTCAGAGACTGGCTCTGTGTAAGTAACCCCTAGTTCAGCAGCTTCAGTTTCAATATTCAGTAAAGCTCTCAGGTTTTTTTCTTCCTTCTCTTGCTTTCCTGGGGTGGATCACCTCCTGGCTTGTCTCTAAAACTGTTGCTGATTATTGGAGTACTAGCTGAATTCCGGGTACTCTCTCATTAAAGGCTTCTTGCTTAACAATTGTAGATACTCATCAAAATGCTAACATTCATTATGATTAGAAGGTGAAGTTTTCTTTATCTGACCTCAGCAGAAGGGGTGAGATCTAGAAGCATTTTTGAAACTCTGCCACTGAAGGGTACTTACAGAGCTGAACTCTGCAGCTCCAGAAGTGCCAGCCCCAGCACCCTGTACTCAGGTAAATAACTTCTGTGTAGCTTGGTCTTCCTTTCTGTGGAATGGGGATGATAAATCTACATATCATAGGTCATGAGATAATGTAATACTCTTAGCCAAGGGCATGATATGTAGTAAGTGTTCAATGCATCCTTGATGCATTATTGTCTTTTTTATTGTTCAAATTATTATTACTGGAAGAGAAAATTGCCTTTCATGAAGAAGAATCATGAATCCTCATATGGGTATATGGGTTCACTTCTCCTTATAGAGAATAATGAAGGGAGGTCTTCAATGAGAATAAAATTGTGCCTACAGTGAAGAAAAGTGGTAATTTCAAAGAACCAACCAAAGAACTTGAGAACCAGTGCTGAAATGAGGCTGCCATTTCTTAATACAAGCTATAATAATGGAGCCTTAGCAACGACCAGTTGCTCTCATAAGAACTTAATATGCATTAATTCATGTAATCTACCCAACAACTTTATGGGGTGGTGCCACCATTATTCTCACTGAAAAATAAGCTTATTTAACTTATATGCAGAGTACATCAAGAGAAATGCTGGACTGGATGAAGAACAAACTGGAATCAAGATTGCTGGGAGAAATACCAATAATCTGAGATATGCAGAAGATGAAAGTGAAAGAAGACAGTGAAAACATTGGCTTAAAGCTAAACATTCAGAAAACGAAGATTATGGCATCTGGTCCCATCACTTCATGGCAAATAGATGGGGAAACAATGGAAACAGTGACAAACTTTATTTTGAGGGGCTCCAAAATCACTGCAGATGGTGACTGCAGCCATGAAATTAAAAGACACTTGCTCCCTGGAAGAAAAGTTATGTCCAAACTAGACAGCATATTAAAAAGCAGAGACATTACTTTGCCAACAAAGATCCATCTAGTCAAGGCTATGGTTTTTCCAGTAGTCACATATGGATGTGAGAGTTGGACCATAAGGAAAGCTGAGCACTGAAGAATTGATGCTTTTGAACTGTGGTGTTGGAGGAGACTCTTGAGAGTCCCTTGGACTGCAAGGAGATCCAACCAGTCCATCCTAAAGAAGATCAGTCCTGAATATTCATTGGAAGGACTGATGTTGAAGCTGAAACTCCAGTACTTTGGCCACCTGATGACAAGAACTGACTCATTTGAAAAGACCCTGATGCTGGGAATGATTGAAGGCAGGAGGATAAGGGGATGACAGAGGATGAGATGTTTGGATGGTATCACCTACTCAACGGACATGGATTTGCGTAAACTCTGGGAGTTGGTGATAGACAGTGAGGCCTGGTGTGCTGCAGTCCATGGGGTCACAAAGAGTTAGACACGACTGAGTGACTGAGTTGAAGTGCACAGGGATTAAATATCATGCCAAATGTCATTCAGGTGTAAGACTGAAGAATAAGACTTAAACCCAGGCAGTCTGACTTTATTATTGGCTGAAGACCATAGAAGCTAGACAAAAAGACTGTACTTATCCTCAGATGAAGGCTTCTTTCCACTATGTGCAGCACTTGGACCAGTTCCATTATATTTAGAGAAATGTATTTCTTTCTTAAGGTAGAGCTAACTTTAGTATCTCTGAAGTATTGGTTTGGAGGCCACTGAGTCTTATCCTTGAATGACTAGAAGGAATTCTTACTTGACTTCTTTGATTGGTGGAAAGATCTTAAAAGTGGCCAGACATGGAATCCCAGTGCCCACCCTAGACTGTCAGTCTCCAGCTTCACCATCTCCTCCAACTTGCCCTTGACTGAATAACTCACACGTTGGGAAATGTCCTGTTGAAGACTGCAATAAACCCTGCATGATCTGATATAGGGAGGACAATGAAATCTGGGGTTAGAGGAACCCTGTGAATTTGGGTTGGAGTTTAAATTATTTTCCTTTGAAGAAGGAAGCATTTCATCTGAGGGGGAGGATATATAAGGGATAAATACTGAGAAATTTTCAGGGGTATTTCATTTGGACTATGGAAATATTACATAAGGTAGACTGTCTAAACTTTTCTGAGTATCCACTAATCAAAGCTTGTTAGTGATTGAGGTATGGAATTTGACATTTACCATATAAGACCAAAAGCAAATATGTGGTCTTGGCTCTCTCATAAGTTGATAACATCATTGGAGAGACAAGAAAAATGAATGGAATAACATATTGTCTTGGGTCAAAAGACATGTTACCAAATTTTAGTCATTTAGTCTCCCTGAGTCTCTGTTTTCTTTTCTACAAAATAAAAGGACTTGATTAAATAACTTATTGGGCTTCCAGTTCAAGATGGTGCAGCAGAAGGAGATACATCCATCTCCTCCTGCAAGAGCACCAAAATCCCAACTAGTTGTTGAACAACCATTGACAGGAGGATACTGGAACCCACCAATAATGATATCTCATGTCCAAAGACAAAAAAGAACCTGTAATGAGATGGTAGGAGGGGTACAATCATGAGGAAATCAAATACTACACCTGCCAGGTGAGTGACCCACAAACTGAAGAGCAATAATACCAAAGAAGTTCTCCCACTGTTGTGAAGTTCTGAGCCCCACATCAGGCTTTTCATCCAGGGGATCCAGAAAAGGGACTGAGAATACACAGGGAATCTGACCTTGAAGGCCAGCAGGATTTGATTACAGGACTTCCACAAGACTGGGGGCGGGGGAGGGAGGGAAACAGACTCCATTCTCGGAGGGCACAAACAAAATCTTGCATGCACCAGTGAGGCCTGGCATGCTGCAGTCCATGGGGTCACAAAGAGTTATACACGACTGAGTGACTGAATTGTACTCATCTCACATGCTGAACTTCTTTGGTATTATTGCTCTCCAGTTTGTGGGTCACCCACCTGGCAGGTGTAGTATTTGATTTCATCATGATTGTGCCCCTCCTACCATCTCATTACAGGTTCTTTTTAGTCTTTGAACAAGAGCAAAGTGCAGCCACTGCTCCTTACCTTGGATGAGGGGTATATCCTCACCACCACCCCTCCTGACCTTGAACGTGGAGTAGCTCCTTTCGGCCTTCCTGCACCAGCACAGCCACCACTCTTTGGACATGGGGTATTCAATATGCCAGCAAATTTGGAAAACTCAGCAGTGGACACAGGACTGGAAAAGGTCAGTTTGCATTCCAATTCCAAAGAAACGCAATGCCAAAGAATGCTCAAACTACCGCACAATAGCACTCATCTCACTTGCTAGTAAAGTAATGCTCAAAATTCTCCAAGCCAGGCTTCAGCAATACGTGAACTGTGAAATCCCTGATGTTTAAGTTGGTTTTAGAAAAGACAGAGGAACCAGAGATCAAATTGACAACATCTGCTGGATCATGGAAAAAGCAAGAGAGTTCCAGAAAAACATCTATTTCTGCTTTATTGACTATGCCAAAGCCTTTGACTGTGTGGATCACAATAAACTGTGGAAAATCTGAAAGAGATGGGAATACCAGACCACCTGACCTGCCTCTTGAGAAACCTATATGCAGGTCAGGAGACAACAGTTAGAACTGGACATGAAACAACAGACTGGTTCCAAATAGGAAAAGGAGTACGTCAAGGCTGTATATTGTCACCCTGCTTATTTAACTTATATGCAGAGTACATCATGAGAAACACTGGACTGGAAGAAACACAAACTGGAATCAAGATTGCTGGGAGAAAATCAATAACCTCAGATATGCAGATGACACCACCATTATGACAGAAAGTGAAGAGGAATTCAAAAGCCTCTTGATGAAAGTGAAAGAGGAGAGTGAAAAAGTTGGCTTAAAGCTCACCATTCAGAAAACGAAGATCATGGCATCCGGTCCCATCACTTCATGGGAAATAGATGGGGAAACAGTGGAAACAGTGACAGACTTTATTTTCTTTGGCTCCAAAATCACTGTGGAAGGTGACTACAGCCATGAAATTAAAAGATACTTGGAAGAAAAGCTATGACACACGTAGACAGCATATTAAAAGCAGAGAGATTACTTTGCTGACAAAGGTCCATCTAGTCAAGCTATGGTTTTTCCAGTAGTCATGTATGGATGTTTGAGTTGGACCATAAAATGGACCATAAAAAGGCTGAGCACCAAAGAACTGATGCTTTTGAACTGTGGTGTTGAAGAAGACTCATGAGAGTCCCTTGGACTTGAAGGAGATCAAACTGGTCAATCCTAAAGTAAATCAATCCTGAATATTCATTGGAGGGACTGATGCTAAGGCTGAAGACCCAATATTCTGGCCCTTGATGCAAAGAGCTGACTCATTGGAAAAGACCCTGAGGCTGGGAAAGATTGAAGATGGGAATAGAAGGGGATGACAGAGGATGAGATGGTTGGATTGCATTACAGACTCAAACATGAATTTGAGTAAGCTCCAGGAGATGGTGAAGGACAGGGAAGCCTGGTGTGCTCTAGTCCATGGAGTCGTAGAAAGTTGGACACAACTGAATGACTGAACAACAACAAGAGCAGGGGCGGGGGGGTGGAGGGGATGAATTGGGGGTTTGGAGTTGTAATGGTTCTACAAACCATTACATTTAGAATGGATAAACAAGGTCATAGTGTACAGGGAACTATAGTCAATAACCTGTGATAAACCATAATGGGAAAAAATATAACGAAAGAATACATATATGTGTATAACTGAACCACATTGCTATGTAGCAGAAACTGGCACAATACTGTGAATCAACTATGGACTTCAGTAAAAAAAAAAAAAAAAATGTGGTGATGCTGCATAACTTTCAAGGCAGGCTTAGTAATGGTCCCATGGCTTCTGATGGTTTCTTTTGCAATGCTTACTTTTGGGACCAGCTACCATGCTGTAAGGAGGTCCAGGCCACATGGGATGTCTGCATGTAGATGTTCAGCCAACATCCTCGTACTCGATTCAGCTGATAGCCAGTTGAAGCAGCTGCTAGCCAGCTGAAGCAGCCTTGGAGAGGACTCTAGCCCAGCCTCTGCCTCACTGTAACCACATGAGGGTTCAAGTAAGCACCATCCGGCTGAGTCCAATCAACCCCAGGCCAAGAGTGACAGTTACAGTAAGCAGTTATTGTGGTTTATGCCACACAGCTACAGAGAACCAGAGCAGCAACATGCACTGGTTATTCAATTACTGCCCTTCATGGGAATTCCCTAGCAGTACAGTGTTTAGGACTCTGCCCTTTCACTGCTGAGGGCCAGGGTTCAATTCTTGGTTGAGGAACTAATATCCTGTGAACCACACAGTGCTGGAAGAAAAAAAAAAAAAACACACACACAATATAACAAAACAAATGAAAACACATATACCCAACAAAACCCCAAAATATTAAAAAATATACACATTGCCCTTCAGAACACTCTGACTTTAGTTTGCATAGTTGCAGCACCCCTGTATACTGGGCTGTGTTAGAACAAAGGGCCAGGTTTCTGCCCACCCTCACTGCACATATATTTAGCCCAGCTCTAGCAAGATACTGACGGAGAAGGCAATAGCAAGCCACTCCAGTACTCTTGCCTAGAGAATCCCATGGATGGAGGAGCCTGGTAGGCTGCAGTCCATGGGGTCGCTGGAAGTCGGATGCGACTGAGCGACTTCACTTTCACTTTTCGCTTTCACACAATGGAGAAGGAAATGGCAACCCACTCCAGTGTTCTTGCCTGGAGAATCCCAGGGACAGGGGAGCCTGTTGGGCTCCTGTCTATGGGGTCGCACAGAGTCGGACACGACTGAAGCGACTTAGCAGCAGCAGCAGCAGCAAGATACTGAAGCACTTTATCCATAACAGTTGAACGCAACCAGAGCTGCATATTAGAGTCACCTAGAAAGATTCTTCTATTCCCCATGCCCAAGCTACAGCTCAGATCAGTTAAATCAGAATCTTTGGGAATGTGGCCCAGGAATCAATATATTTAAAAACTCCTCAGGCATTTTTAACATGCAAAGCAGCTTGAGACCCATGAGCAGAGTCAGTGAGGTTCCAGGACAGCTTATTGCAAAGATCGTGATGCCAGCTCACCCCCGGCTTTGGCCCAGATCCTGGAGGAGCACTGTTACTCTCACCAGGGAAGCAGGATAATCTGGGCCCAGGGATAAGTTTATTCTTCTCTGTTTGACTTTTAGTGAAATATATCATTCCTGATCTAGATTACTCTTTAATCGAGTGCCCCTGCCTTCTCTCTCTCTCTCTTTTGTGCAATGAGACCTCAGATTCCAATTTATTTCACAAAATATCCTGATCATTTCAGTCATATTAATTTTCTCTTTCTGCCTAACAAGTCACTTTAAGACTCAGCAGGTTAAAACAGCAATAAACATTTATCATTTCATGCCTTTTTGTGGGTCAGGAATTCAGGAGAGGCTCAGCTGGGTGAATGTGACTTGGAGATTTTCATGAAGAGTCAATGTGTCAGGAACGCCTGACTGGGGCTAGGGATGCATTTCCAAAATGGGGTGCCCACGTGCCTGCTGAGTTGGCACTCACGGTTGGCAGGAGGCCTGGGCTTCTCTCCATGGTGACCCTTTTGTAGGGTTGCTTGAGTGTCCTTATGATGTGATGTGTCAGAGCAATAATCTTCAGAGAGTGAGGAGAAAAACTGTGATGTCTTTTGTTACCAGCCTCAAACCACACATCATTTGCACTATCTTTGGCTACTCATCTCACATGCTAGCAAAGTAATGCTCAAAACTCTCCAAGCGAGGCTTCAACAGTGCATGAACTGAGAACTTCCAGATGTTCAAGCTGGTTTTAGAAAAGGCAGAGGAACCAGAGATCAAATTGCCAACATCCATAGAATCATAGAAAAAGCAAGAGAGCTCCAGAAAAACATCTACTTCTCCTTTATTGACAATGCCAAAGCCTTTGACTATGTAGGTCACAATAAACTGTGGAAAATTCTTAAAGAGATGGGGATACCAGACCACCTCTCTTGGCTCCTGAGAAAACTGTATGCAGTTCAAGAAGCAACAGTTAGAACTGGGCATGGAACAGTGGACTGGTTCCAAATAGGAAAAGGAGTAAGTCAAGGCTGTATTTGTCACCTTGCTTATTTAACTTATATGCAGAATATATCATATGAAATGCTTAGCTGGATGAAGCACAGGCTGGAATCAAGATTGGTGGGAGAAATTTCAATAACCTCAGATATGCAATGACACCACCCTTAGTGGCAGAAAGTCAAGAGGAACTAGAGCCTCTTGATGAAAGTGAAAGAGGAGAATGAAAAAGCTGACTTAAAACTCAACATTCAAAAAATAAAGATCATGGCATTCAGTCCCATCAATTAATGGAAAATAAATGGGGAAACAATGGAAACAGTGACAGACTTTATTTTTGGGGGTTCCAAAATCACTGCAGATGGTGACCGCAGCCATGAAATTAAAAGACACTTGCTCCTTGGAGGAAAAGCTCTGACCAACCTAGACAGCATATTAAAAAGCAGAGATATTACTTTGCTGAGAAAGGTCAATCTAGTCAATGNACTCAACATTCAAAAAATAAAGATCATGGCATTCAGTCCCATCAATTAATGGAAAATAAATGGGGAAACAATGGAAACAGTGACAGACTTTATTTTTGGGGGTTCCAAAATCACTGCAGATGGTGACCGCAGCCATGAAATTAAAAGACACTTGCTCCTTGGAGGAAAAGCTCTGACCAACCTAGACAGCATATTAAAAAGCAGAGATATTACTTTGCTGAGAAAGGTCAATCTAGTCAATGTTATGGCTTTTCCAGTAGTCATGTATGGGTGTGAGAGTTGGACCATAAAGAAGGATGAGTGCCAAAGAGTTGATGCTTTTGAACTGTGGTGTTGGAGAAGACTCTTGAGAGTCCCTTGGACTGCAAGGTGATCAAACCAATTAATCCTAAAGAAAATCAGTCCTGAATATTAATTGGAAGAACTGATGCTGAAGTTTCAATACTTTGGCCACCTGATGCAAAGAACTGACTCATTGGAAAAGATCCTGATGCTGGAAAAGATGGAAGGCAGGAGGAGAAGGGGATGACAGAGGATGAATGGTTGGATGACATCATCAACTTGATGGACATGAGTTTGAATAAGCTNTGCTCCTTGGAGGAAAAGCTCTGACCAACCTAGACAGCATATTAAAAAGCAGAGATATTACTTTGCTGAGAAAGGTCAATCTAGTCAATGCTATGGCTTTTCCAGTAGTCATGTATGGGTGTGAGAGTTGGACCATAAAGAAGGATGCGTGCCAAAGAGTTGATGCTTTTGAACTGTGGTGTTGGAGAAGACTCTTGAGAGTCCCTTGGACTGCAAGGAGATCCAACCAGTTAATCCTAAAGAAAATCAGTCCTGAATATTAATTGGAAGAACTGATGCTGAAGTTTCAATACTTTGGCCACCTGATGCGAAGAACTGACTCATTGGAAAAGATCCTGAGGCTGGGAAAGATGGAAGGCAGGAGGAGAAGGGGATGACAGAGGATGAATGGTTGGATGACATCATCAACTTGATGGACATGAGTTTGAATAAGCTCTGGGAGTTGGTGATGGACAGGGAAGCCTGGCATGCTGCAGTCCATGGGTTCACAAAGAATGGGACATGGCTGAGCTACTGAATTGAACTGAGCTGTTGGCTACCCAGCTTAGGCCTGATCACAGCAGGAGGTGCCCCAGGGTGGGAACATTAGACCACGGGAGTCACTGTCAGTCAGCCTGAAAACTGACCAGGCTCCAAACCCCTCTTTCTTCTTCCTCTCTACCTCAGTGGTTCTCAAACCTATATGAGATAATCTGAGAAGCTTCTAAAAGTAAGATTCTCAGATGTCACCTGAGATACTTTGCTTCATTCAGGTCTAGGAATCTGTATTTTCAGTATTCCAAAGTGATTCTGATGATCACAGTGGGAACTTATGGTCTGTTCAGGGTCGGCACTAAGTTTCTGATCCATCTGGGCCTCCCATGAGCCAGGACCCAAGGAGAACCCTGCAGTCCAGGAAAGGACCCCAGGTTAGTTCAGGGACTGCCTCTTTGGACATTGCTCCTTCCCTGGACACTGCCATCTTCCTCAACCCTACTGCACCAGCTGCCCAACACTTTCCTGGGCACAGATCTTTAACTCAAACTCTCATCCCTGGAGGAGAACATTTTTAAAGACTGAAAAAATGGTTTCAAGATGGTCTACAACCGCGTATGGCATAAAACCGTGGCAATGTGTGAGTGGGGAGTGAGGGGCTAGATACGTCTCACTCTCTCCATAACTAGAATGAACGTTTACAGGTCAGTTGGGCAATTCTTTGGGTGAGCTGGACATTCTTCATGTCCAGTCCTCATCTGTATTCACAGCCCAGACTTTGGAGCCAGATTTTCTAGGTTCAAATCCCTCCTCTTCTACTTACTGTCTTGTGATTTAAGACAAATAAGGACCATTACCGTAGCCCTGGCCCTGAGTGTGCCAGCTGGGGGGCATGTGCCTGGTCTCTGCTTATCCTTCACCCATTGTCCTGCCTCTGGGGCTTCGACACCCATGGGCTGGCAGCTAGCAGTGCAAGAGCTTAGAGAGGAGCCCCGAGCTGGGCCTTGGGGGCTGGCAGGCCCTGGTGGNTAGCCCTGGCCCTGAGTGTGCCAGCTGGGGGGCATGTGCCTGGTCTCTGCTTATCCTTCACCCATTGTCCTGCCTCTGGGGCTTCGACACCCATGGGCTGGCAGCTAGCAGTGCAAGAGCTTAGAGAGGAGCCCCGAGCTGGGCCTTGGGGGCTGGCAGGCCCTGGTGGGGAGGGATTGGATTCCAAATTCATGAAGTAGTGAGTATGACCCACTGATGAATCCCAGAGTATGTGGGAAAGAGGACTTAGTGAGGATTCCTGGGGTTTTGATTTGAAAGTGGTAGCAATATCCATACCATTTGCTGGCATCGGGCTCTGCAAGTTTGAAGGGAGTTGGGAAGAGTTTTGTTCTGATGGTGTTAATTTTCAGATACCTACTAGACATCTGAGTAAGCACTGANCCAGCTGCCCAACACTTTCCTGGGCACAGATCTTTAACTCAAACTCTCATCCCTGGAGGAGAACATTTTTAAAGACTGAAAAAATGGTTTGATGATGGTCTACAACCACATATGGCATAAAACCGTGGCAATGTGTGAGTGGGGAGTGAGGGGCTGGATACATCTCACTCTCTCCATAACTAGAATGAACGTTTACAGGTCAGCTGGGCAATTCTTTGGGTGGGCTGGACATTCTTCATGTCCAGTCCTCATCTGTATTTCACAGCCCAGACTTTGGAGCCAGATTTTCTAGGTTCAAATCCCTCCTCTTCTACTTACTGTCTTGTGATTTAAGACAAATAAGGACCATTACCGTGGCCCTGGCCCTGAGTGTGCCAGCTGGGGGGCATGTCCCTGGTCTCTGCTTATCCTTTACCCATTGTCCTGCCCCTGGGGCTTCGACACCCATGGGCTGGCAGCTAGCAGTGCAAGAGCTTAGAGAGGAGCCCCGAGCTGGACCTTGGGGGCTGGCAGGCCCTGGTAGGGAGGGATTGGATTCCAAATTCATGAAGTAGTGAGTATGACCCACTGATGAAGCCCAGAGTATGTGGGAAAGAGGACTTAGTGAGGATTCCTGGGGTTTTGATTTGAAAGTGGTAGCAATATCCATACCATTTGCTGGCGTCAGGCTCTGCAAGTTTGAAGGGAGTTGGGAAGAGTTTTGTTCTGATGGTGTTAATTTTCAGATACCTACTAGACATCTGAGTAAGCACTGAGATATTTGAGTTTGGATCTCAGGGAACACGTTGGGGCTGGAAATAGACATTTAATAAGCATGAGCATTTTGCAGTCATTACAGACATGGGACAGACTAGATAGCCTGGAGCAGCTACAGATGAAGAAAGAGGCCCAGTGTGGAGGGTGAGGGGCCAGCACTGCGGGAAGAAGCAGTTCAAGGGGGAACATGGGTTTTAGAGAGGACTTTTTAAAAGGTGGAAGATTCTAGAACATGCTGTACACTCATGATGATAACCCAGGAGGTAAGGGTTAATTGCTGATGCTAGAGAGGAGAAAATCATATGAGAAAAATCCTTGAGCTGACACGAGGGGTTGAGGTCTCAAGCACAAATGGAGGGCAGGGGTGCTTTAGAATGAGAAAGGACAGCTCACCAACCACCATGGGGAGAACAGGGAGCAGGTGGTTCTTGGTGCAAGGAGTTTAGCAGATAGGCTGGGAAGTCATTGCCTCTGTGTCCTCAGGGAATTAGAAGGCGATGCTGTGGCTGGAGTGAGGAGTGGGAGGAAGGGCGTGGGGTATTTAAGCCAGGAAAAGTTGTAAAATAACCTCCTAGGGAAGTGAGAAAGCAAAAAGACTCCAGAAATGTGCTGGGATCACTGGACATGGGAGCCTCTCCTCCCTGCAACCTTGGTGCTGATGGTTATTGAAAGGAAGCAACTCTATGATTCTTCCCCACCATGTCCTCCAGCTTCTTTTTGTCTGTAGAAAAACTTCAGCCAAAGAATAAGTCAAATCAGAGAAATGAGAATGTGCAGAAACAAATGAAAAAACAGCCAATTGAGACCAAATAATAGTTTAGTCATTCAGCAAAATCAAGTACTTTTAGCTCCTCCCCAAGGGCTGTAGATAATATTCTGAGTCATGTCTTATGAGCTGTCTTATATATATGGAAACCCCCACCAAGTGAAAGAAGTTAACTATCCGATGACCAGACTTTAGCCATGACATAAGCTGCTACAATCTGGCCTCAAGGAAATGGGGAAAAACTAACTCTGGAGCTGAAGATTAGGTGTACTTGAAACAGTCAAGATGATGCTGATCAGACACCACTGACCAATTTC
>SJYH01009842.1:0-11061 GCA_006408735.1 Sylvicapra grimmia | reverse complement strand
ATTCTTGCCTGGAGAATCCCATGGACAGAGAAGCCTGGTGGGCTACAGTACATGGGATTGCTGAGTCGGGCATGACTGAGTGACTAACACTTTAACTTTCAATGAGAATACTACAGAAAAAAAGGAATAACATGAGCAAACACAAGGAGAACTCAGTGGGGGATCTCATTATCCAAAATGTTGTCTTTTGAGATTTTCAGTCCAGCCTTGTTGATCTTCATTGTTGCTTAAATTCAAGGGGTCGGGGGGAGGAGGAGAGAGTAGACATTACAGGATCCAAATTTTTGCTTTTTTTCCCCATTGTGGTCCAGCTACTAAACTCAGCACAGATGCCAGCACTTATTTATCGGGCTCTATGCTAAGCACATAATGCATACATTATTTTATTTAATTCTTAAAACAACCCTGTGAGATAGCCACAGTTACTGGAAATGAAAGTTGCTCTCTGTGACCCCATGGACTATACAGTCCATGCAATTTTCCAGGCCAGAATACTGGGGTGGGTGGCCATTCCATCCTCCAGGGATCTTCCCGACCCAGGGATGGAAACCAGGTCTCCTGCATTGTGGGCAAGTTCTTTACCAGCTGAGCCACCAGGGAAGCCAAAGAATACTGGAGTGAGTAACCTATCCCTTCTCTAGCAGATCTTCCTGACTCAGTAATTGAACCGGTGTCTCCTGCATTGCAGGCGGATTCATTACCAGCTGCGCTACCGGGGAAACCCAGGGACAGTTATGAGCCCCAATTTTACAGCCAAGCAAACTGAGCTCTAAGGAGACTAGATCAATTGCCTAAGGTCGTAACAGCAGAACCGGAATTTGATCCTAGGTGTCAGTAATTTCAAAGACTTAACCCCTAAACTACACACCATCCTCAGCTTATTTTAAAAGGCGAGCATTCCTCTCTGCCTAGCAGGCTCTCTGCTCAGAGGAGAATAGAGGCAAAGTGAAGCTTACCTCGATGGCAGGAAACGCTTTGAAAGCTGCCTGGCCTGGTCTGCCCGCCCATGGCCCCACAGTCCTGTTTGCAGTTGTCAGCAGATCTTACCTAGTCTAGTTACCCACCTGTGTTCTCAGAGGCTCCCTAAGTTCAACCTCTGAAAAAAACCCCACAAAACGCATAATGCAGAATAGCCAAATATATGCTATTGATTAAGAATTGTAGTATATAATAAGCACATTGACAGGGAGGCCTGGCGTGCTGCTGTCCATGGGGTCACAAGGACTGAATTTGACTTAGTGACTGAACAATAATAGCAATCATACAGAAACTACTTACTGCAGATGGAATACATGGAAGCTTTGCTTTCCTTTTCCAGTCCCTCTTGCTATGGAGCCAGTGGAAACCCTTAGGTCACTGTCTCTGTCCTGGCCTGTCCTTACCTCATGTTGTCCACAGGCTCTGCAGACCCTCCTGCACATGGGCTGGGCTGTCCTGCTCTGAAATGGGGTTTGTGCTCCTGTCTCTGCCTCTGTTTTTCCCCTCATTATTCAGAGCTCCCTCTAAATACAGAGGCTTTGTCCATTGTATTGCTCAGGAGGCTTTGCTTCCCTCCAGCTCTGTTCTCAGAATGTCTATCTGCTACTGAGTCCTCATTACTGGGGCCTGGTTTCTTTCTCCGTTGTGTGGTTCTCCTGCTTTCTGTCCCTTAAAACTGAGACCTCTGTGTTCTCGGGTCAGAGGCCTCTGGGTTCTGTTCTGCTGTGGGGACAGGAAAAGGGGTTTATTCTCTCTTGCTTTAAGTAGGCAGAGTAATTTCTAGTTTGGGTCAGAAGTTAACCCAAAAAGAGAATGCATATTTCTATACAGTGGGCAAATCTCTTATAAGTAGCTCCTGTGTAATACTATCAACCATCCTTCTCTTGATGGCAGCTGCTAGGGCTTAATTATCCATTCAGTACCCTGTATGAGAAAGAGTAAAAATAAAGAGAAAAATGTAAAAGTATATACTAATAGAAACTAGCAGATTCTCAGCATTAAAAGAGATCTTTACAGATGACTTGATTCTATTTAACCAGTTAGAGACTATTCATGATATTCATTGTCTAAATTATTTAGGTGTACAGTTGGATGATTGTTAACAACAGTTAGGGATCACCCCTTTGTGTATTTTTGTAAAACTCTTCTAAATATGGACTGCAGAGATTTTACTCGGAGTTAGATGTAGTACACTTTAGTTGTTCAGTCCCCCCGTCTTGTCTGACTTTGCGAACCCATGGACTGCAGCACACCAGGCTTCCCTGTCCTTCACTGTCTCCCAGAGTTTGCTCAAACTCAAGTCCACTGAGTCGATGATGCCACCCACCTATCTCATCCTCTGTTGCCCCCTTCTTCTACTGCCTTTAATCTTTCCCAGCATCGGGGTCTCTTCCAGTGAGTTGGCTTTTCGCATCAGGTAGCCAAAATACTGGAACTTCAGCTTTAGCATTAGTCCTTCCAACGAATGCTGCTGCTGCTAAGTCGCTTCAGTCATGTCTGACTCTGTGTGGCCCCATAGGCGGCAGCCTACCAGGCTCCCCCATCCCTGAGATTCTCCAGGCAAGAACGCTGGAGTGGGCTGCCATTTCCTTCTCCAGTGCATGAAAGTGAAAAGTGAAAGTGAAGTCGCTCAGTGGTGTCCAACCCTCAGTGACCCCATGGACTGCAGCCTTCCAGGCTCCTCCATCCATGCAATTTTCCAGGCCAGAGTACTGGAGTGAGGTGCCATTGCCTTCTCTGTTCCAGTGAATATTCAGGGTTAATTTCCTGTAAGATTGACTGGTTTGATCTCCTTACTGTCCAAGGAACTGTCAGGAGTCTTCTCCAGCATCATAATTAGAAAGCATCAATTCTTTGGTGCTCAGCCTTCTTTATGGTTCCGCTCTCACATTTGCAGATGACTACTGGAAAAACCATAGCTTTGACTAGACGGACCTTTGTTGGCAAAATGTCTGTGCTTTTTAATATGCTCTCTCNTTCCAGTGAATATTCAGGGTTAATTTCCTGTAAGATTGACTGGTTTGATTTCCTTAACCGTCCAAGGAACTGTCAGGAGTCTTCTCTAGCATCACAATTAGAAAGCATCAATTCTTTGGCGCTCAGCCTTCTTCATGGTTCAGCTCTCACATTTGTACATGACTACCGGAAAAACCATAGCTTTGACTAGACGGACCTTTGTTGGCAAAATGTCTGTGCTTTTTAATATGCTGTCTATGTTTGTCCTAGCTTTTCTTCCAAGGGGCAAGCATCTTTTAATTTCATGGCTGCAGTCACTGTCCACAGTGAATTTGGAGCCCAAGAAACTGAAGTCTGCCTCTGTTTATGTTTTAGTGTTCTATATTACACATGTAGTGTGCTAGTAGCATTGCTGGGACCAAGAATAAGTTCCAGTTACATTCATTTAGGCTGTCTTTCCATTTATAACATGAGTCCACTGATAGTAGATGTTTTTCTCTCATCCATGGCTAATAAGAATGTCAGAGCATTGGTATAATGTGTACTCTTCTTCCTCACAACAATTTCAGAACAATTCTCTCCTTAGTTTTGTCACTCCCTAAAAGTTAGTATTGTGTTTGTCCTCAGGAAACTGCCGCTAAAGGGAAATCTGACCAGGGGAGTCTCCTTCCTAGAATGTGGATCTCTAGAGAGTACCATCCTATAGAACATAGGAGGAGTGAGGGAGTGAAAACCAAGAAAAACAGGCTGGGGATCATTTCCTTTAAACATTTCGTACCCTGAAGTGGCAGCATACAAAAATTAACGAGGTCTGAGAAGCCTTATATTAAGACATCTGTGATTCCCAGGGGCTTCACGGGGAATCAAGGCTGCCAGGAGCTAGAATGAAAGAAGTGGAAGCCAAGGGAAGACCGAAGCAGACACTTAGGCTGTTTTCTGTGTGTGCCGGCACCTAGCAAGGTGCTTTGCAAATCTTGTCCTAGTTCATTTAAGCTTAGATGGGCTAATGGGATTGGGGAGAACCCAGGGAAAGGAATAATGGTTGTCCCTTAGAAAGATGTTTCAGACATTGCCTCACAGAGCTCCCAGAGTGAGATGGGAGGGAGAAGAGTGTGATGGGAGAGTGTAGGTCCTTCTCAATCCCCACACAGTTACTTTCACCTCTCCATACGCTAGCCTCTCCGCTAAGATTTCTCCAGAACAGAGGAGTCTAAGATTTAAAATACATGCTTGTTAGTGATTATCTTCAATAGGCTTTTCAATGGCCACTCATTTTAGATATATACCTAAGAATGACTTATTTATATCAATTTTGTTGTTCAGTCCTAAGTCATGTCTGACTCTTGGCGACCCCATGAACTGCAGCACGCCAGGCTTCTCTGTCCTTCACTGTCTCCCTGAATTTGCTCAAACCCATGTCCATTGAGCCAGTGATGCCACCCAACCATCTCGTCCTCTGTCGCCCTCTTTCCCAGCGTCAGGGTCTTTTTCAGCGAGTTGGCTGTTCACATCAGGTGGCCAAAATATTGGAGCTTCAGCTTCAGCCTCAGTCCTTCCAATGAATATTCAGGGTTAAGTTCTTTAGGATTGACTGGTTTGATCTACTTGCTGTCCAAGGGACTTTCAGTAGTCTTCTGCAGCAGCACAGTTGGAAAGTGACAGTTCTCAGAACTCAGCCTTCTTTATGGTCCAGATCTCACCTTTGTACATGACTCCTGTAAAGAACCACAGCTTTGACTAGATGGACCGTTGCTTGCAAAATGATGTCTCTGCTTTTTAACACACTGTCTAGGTTTGTCATAGGTTTTCTTCCAAAAGGTGAGTGTCTTTTAATTTCATGGTTGCATTCACCATCCTCTATTATTTTAGAGCCCCCTAAAATAAAGTCTTGCACTGTTTCCATTGTTTCCCCATTTATATGCCGTGAAGTGATAGGACCAGATGCCATGATTTTTTGAATGTTGAGTTTTAAGTGAGATTTTTAAGATGTTTTAAACCAGCAGTTTTAAGTTCATCAAGAGGCTCTTTAGTTCCTCTTCACTTTCTGCCATTAAAGTGATATCATCTGCATATCTGAGGTTGTTGATATTTCTCCCAGAAGTCTTGATTCCAGCTTGTGATTCATCCAGACCGGCATTTCACATGAGGTACTCTGCATATAAGTTAAGTAAGGAGGGTGACAATATACATCCTTGATGTACTCGTTTCACAATTTTGAACCAGTCATTTGTTCCATGTCTGGTTCTAACTGTTGCTTCTTGTCTTGCATGCAGGTTTCTCAGGCAGCAAGTAATGTGGTCTGTTATTCCCATCTCATTAAGAATATCCCACAGTTTGTTGTAATCCACAAAGTCAAAGGCTTTAGTGTTGTCAGTGAAGCAGAAGTAGATTTTTTGGGGTTTCCCTTATTTTTTCTGTGATCCAGCAAATGTTCACAATTTGATCTCTCGTTCCTCTGCCTTTTCTAAAACCAATTTGTACATCTGAAAGTTCTTGGTTCATGCACTGCTGAAGCCTAGCTTGAAGGATTTTGAGCATAATCTTGCTGGCCTGTGAACTGAGTGCTATTGTGTGGTAATTGAGCATTGGCATTGCCTTTCTTTGGGATTGGAATGAAAACTCACCTTTTCCAGTCCTGTGGCCACTGTTGAGTTTGCCAAATTTGCTGGCATAAGGAGTGCAGCACTTTAACAGCATCATCTTTCAGGATTTGAAATAGCTCAACTGGAATTCCATCATCTCCACTAGTTTTGTTTATAGTGATCCTTCCTGAGGCCCACTTGACGTCACACTCCAGTACATCTGGTTCTAGGTGAGTGATTATGTCATTGTGGTTATCTGGGTCATGAAGATCTTTTTTGTATAGTTCTGTGTACTCTTGCCTGGAGAATCCCAGAGATGGGGGAGCCTAGTCGGGTGCCATCTCTGGGGTCACACAGAGTTGGACACGACTGATGTGACTTAGCAGTAGCAGCAGCAGCAGCAGCAGTACTCTTGCCACCTCTTCTTCATATCTTCTGCTTCTGCTAGGTCCATACCATTTCTGTCCTTTATTATGCCCATCTTTACATGAAATATTCCCTTGGTATCTCTAGTTTTCTTGAAGAGATCCCTAGTCTTTCCCATTCTATTGTTTTCCTCTATTTCTTTGCAGTAATTTCTTTGAAATTAAAAGACGCTTATTCCTTGGAAGGAAAGTTACAGCCAATCTAGACAGCATATTACAAAGCAGAGACATTACTTTGTCAACAAAGGTCCATCTAGTTAAAGCTATGGTTTTTCCAGTAGTCATGTATGGATGTGAGAGTTGGACTGTAAAGAAAGCTGAACACTGAAGAATTGATGCTTTTGAACTGTGGTGTCAGAGAAGACTCTTGAGAGTCCCTTGGACTTCAAGGAGATCTAATGAGTCCATCCTAAAGGAGATCAGTCCTGGGTGTTTATTGGAAGCTGAGACTCCAGTACTTTGGCAACCTGTTGTGAAGAGCTGGCTCATTTGAAAAGAACCTGATGCTAGGAAAGGTTGAAGGCAGGAGGAGAAGGGGACGACAGAGAATAAGATGATTGGATGGCATCACCGACTCAATGGATATGAGTTTGGGTAAACTCCAGGTGTTGGTAATGGACAGGGAAGCCTGGTGTGGTTGTAGAGTCGGACTGAGTGAACTGAACTGATTTCTTTGCACTGAACTGATTTCACTTAGGAAAGCTTTCTTATCTCTCCTTGGTATTCTTTGGAACTCTGCATTCAGGTGGATATACCTTTCCTTTTCTCCTTTGCCTTTTGCTTCTCTTTTCTTTTCTCAACTGTTTGTAAGGCCTCCTCAGACAACCATTTTGCCTTTTTGCATTTCTTCTTCTTGATGGTTCCTCTTGATGGTTTTGATCATCGCCTCCTGTGCAGCGTTAGAACCTCTGTCCATAGTTCTTCAGACACTCTTATCAAATCTTATCCCTTGAATCTGTTTGTTACTTCCACTGTATAATCATAAGGGATTTGACTTAGGTCATACCTGAATGGTCTAGTGGATTTGCCTACTTTCTTCAATTTAAGTCTGAATTGGGCAATAAGGAGTTTATGATCTGAGCCACAGTCAGCTCCTGGTTTTGTTTTTGCTGACTGTATAGAGCTTCTTCATCTTCGGCTGCAAAGAATATAATCAGTGTGATCTCGGTATTGACCATCTGGTGATGTCCATGTGTAGAGCTGTCTCTTGTGTTGTTGGAGGAGGGTGTTTGTTATGACCAGTGCATTCTCTTGGCAAAACTCTGTTAGTCTTTGCCCTGCTTCATTTTGTACTCCAAGGTCAAACTTGCCTCCAGGTATCTCTTGATTTCCTACTTTTGTGTTCCAGTCCCCTGTGATGAAAAGGACATCTTTTTGAGGGTGTTAGTTCTAGGACGTCTTGTAGGTATTCATTCATAGAATCGTTTAACTTAAGCTTGTTCAGCATTAGTGGTTGGGGCATAGACTTGGATTATTGTGGTGTTGAATGGTTTTGCCATTAACTTCCCTTTATATAATTTAGGTGGAAGGCAGACTGGCCAATGATTTGCAGTAGGTGAATTTTTGTGAGGCTGCTGTAAGCTTGTCTCATAATTTTAAAACATTGTTTTTAGTGCTTAAGTTAAAAATTCCAAATTGAAAACAGGATAGGACTCTAAAGTACAGGTGCCATCTGACATTTGATTGCTTGAAATCTTAGGGCTGTTTCCTCAGGCTCTGATACCGATAGATATTCGCTCTGATAGAGACGAATATCCAGCAGTAGTGATAGTAGTGGTTGTGCAAACTGTGGCTAACTCACTCACCTCTGTGAGCAAAGAGAGCCTTTGCTGTGGAAATCCACGTACCTGTGGATTTTGAGCTATGACCAGCTAGACCTTGTTGTCCTCATGTTGTGCTTCCCAGGCCCCGTTTTGGATAACTTATTAAATTTCAGAATTTGCTTTAGCAAAGCTGGAGGAGAGTATGAGAATCATTCATAAATTAGGAATCAGACTTCAGTGAAAAATAGTCTTGAAATGGCTGAGGCTTAGGAAGCTACAGTCTTCCTTTTTGGAGAGCAAGGGCTGAGGGGGTTATACAGGAGGAACCTAAATAGGACCCCTAAATCAAATATAAGCTTGAAACTGGGAGAAAATTCTGGTAGGAGGAATGCTTTCAAAATGATGCCAAGAGCCCAGAAGTCTTACTTCNTTAGGAAGCTACAGTCTTCCTTTTTGGAGAGCAAGGGCTGAGGGGGTTATACAGGAGGAACCTAAATAGGACCCCTAAATCAAATATAAGCTTGAAACTGGGAGAAAATTCTGTTAGGAGGAATGCTTTTAAAATGATGCCAAGAGCACAGAAGTTTTACTTCATTTTTTCCCTACTCTGTTCCCGATACACACACATTTAAACATGAGATTAATATATCCAGCCACCTATTAATCATACATGTCGATCATACACAGAAAATGCTCCTTGCTAAACATTAGGATCCTATATAGACCAAATAATCTGAGAAATAGTTTGTTTGTTTTGAAGCTATTAAACTACCATCTATATTTACTATTAGTGGTCCAAGGTCAGTTGCTGTCTTTATTTTGGGCCATTTAAACTAATTTCATGGCCATCCTTGTAAATCCTTGTATTAGCATCCATTTAATAATACCATGCCACGTTTTTCCTTCTTGTCTAGTATAGGACACTGAAAATGATTCCTTTTTTTAGTTACCCAGTAAAAGTGAGAAGAAAAATATACTTAGAGTTAGTGCTCAGTCAATATTTGTGAATAAAAAGTGAATGAATGATTAAAGTGTAATGCTGGACATCTATTTGGAAGCAGTAAGCCGTAGGCACTTTTGATGCACTGAAAACAGTGATTGAAAGGCATTGATCTTCACCATGTCCTCAGTTTTCTTTTCCGACCCTTCTGGCTTTTCTTACCTTCCTCCCCATGTACAGAGGAATCTTCCTGGGCACCTGTGTACTGAGGAACACACACGCACGCACACTGAAATATAAGCACAGTTTAGGGTATACAAGGGCAATGATTTCCCCTTACCGTCAGTGCTACAGGTAATCTATTGCAGTAATCAGCCAGCCAGTGGGAAATGCATGGGAAGTGATTATACTTTCATGCACAATACAGTCAGCATGAAGCACTTGTCAAGACCAATACATCAAACTGTAATTCAGTAATAGAATGAATTAGAGAAAAATGAAACATTCTGTTCTTCCAGAAACTCAGTACACATCACAGATTCTTTCTGAACTCTATAGAAAAATCAGTGTATTAGAAACTTGTTTTTATAAGTAAAATTGCAGTTTCAGTATGACAGAATACAGTACCATAAATTCATTTCCTTAGGGTTTTTACACAGCTGTAGTGCTGAAGTGTTTACCCATCATCAGTATTCTGTAATCAAAGCCATTGATTATTTTTGATAGGGCTCCTGATTATCTGTTGTCCTAAATTGGTTCTCCATGGTAAGTGGAAGGAAGGTGGTTGTACCAGTGGCTCAGGGAAGCACTTGTCGGTAAATGTGGTGGACTGATAAGACAGTGCCTAACCAGTACAGCAGGCAGATTAACGTGAACCTCGTCTTTATAGTTGCCTGTGGCGGGCACTGCCATGTCGGAGCTTAGTTAGAATGAGTAAGTGAAAAATAGAAGGAGCCCAGGTAAGACAACAGAAGTGAGGTTACATAATGTAGGATGCGTTTCAGAAAATTTTGAGGTTAGATGTAATATATTTCATATGTCATGATATATATCAATTTGTAATGTATATTCAAAAGTTCAGTAAAAATTCAGTGTAAATTTTTCACCACATTTAACAAGGCATGCTTTTTCAAAGGGGCAAACTGAGATGATTTCTGCCTACAATCAGGATCGTTTCCATTTTTAGAGCCTACCACTAAAATATAAAGAAAACGGTCCTTGGAGCCGGATGCTCTTTAAGTATGGATTCTGGTCCTCGTATTTATTAATTGTGTAGTCCTGGACAGGTTCCTTATCTTAGATAGAACCCTAGTTTCCTTGTATGTAAAATGGCATAATGCAGATTTTTGAAGCCTAAGATAAGATAGTTTAGATAATACACAACACTTTCATTCTCATTCCAAAAGGCTTTTGTCTATGTTGAGAAAGTGGACCCAGTGGGAAGCTTGGGAGAGAGGCATCCTGAAGACCTACGGAGTATTTTCAGAACTAGATTTGTATAAACTTGGAATCATGGCTGTTGAACGAACCATGCCACTGTTGATGAAGACAGTTCAGTTAAGCAGCCAGTGCAGAGGACTTGTCAAATGTTCTTGCAGGTCCCATGCTTCACATTCCTTCTCCTCACTATTGACAGCCCTTTTGTATCTCAAACTGAGACAATTTTCACTGTGCCCTTTTCTTTCTATTTTTTTCTGGCTTTCCTNGACTTGGAATCATGGCTGTTGAACGAACCATGCCACTGTTGATGAAGACAGTTCAGTTAAGCAGCCAGTGCAGAGGACTTGTCAAATGTTCTTGCAGGTCCCATGCTTCACATTCCTTCTCCTCACTATTGACAGCCCTTTTGTATCTCAAACTGAGACAATTTTCACTGTGCCCTTTTCTTTCTATTTTTTTCTGGCTTTCCTTTTCTCCCTTAAAAAGGAGAAGGGTGGTGAGTGGTGGAGGAGCTGGTCTGGTCATTTCCTGTAGAACCAGGTCCTAGTGAGGTCAGATGGTGTTTGATGAGTTGTGAATATTGGCCCAGTAGCACTGACACAATACATAGAAGAACTGAACAAAAAAGAGCTTCATGACCCAGATAATCACAATGGTGTGATCACTCACCTAGAGCCAGATCCTGGAATGTGAAGTCAAGTGGGCCTTAGGAAGCATCACTATGAACAAAGTTAGTGGAGGTGAAGGAATTCCAGTTGAGCTTTTTCACATCCTAAAAGATGATGCTGTGAAAGTGCTGTACTCAATATACCAGTAAATTTGGAAAACTCATCAGTGGCCCACAGGACTGGAAAGGTCATTTTTCATTGCAGTGCCAAAGAATGCTCAAGTTCAGTTCAGTTCAGTCACTCAGTCGTGTCCGACTCTTTGCGACCCCATGAATCGCAGCACGCTAGGCCTCCCTGTCCATCACCAAC
>SJYH01009840.1:8995-22144 GCA_006408735.1 Sylvicapra grimmia | reverse complement strand
ATGTATAATATCATATATGAAATGAATCGCTAGTCCAGGTTCGATGTAGGATACTGGATGCTTGGGGCTGGTGCACTGAGACGACCCAGAGGGATGGTACGGGGAGGGAGGAGGGAGGGAGGTTCAGGATGGGGAACACGTGTATACCTGTGGTGGATTCATGTTGATGTATGGCAAAACCAATACAATATTGTAAAGTAATTAACCTCCAATTAAAATAAATAAATTTATATTAAAAAATACGATAAAATAATAAAGAGAAAAACCTATAACCAAGAAGACACTACTGGTAATCCGTCATTTCTTTAAATCTGTCATCCAGATTTGAAGGAGATTAAAAGTTTTACAGACAGGCAAAAGCTAACAGTTCAGCATAATCAAACCAGCTTTACAGGAAATGTTAAGGGGACTTCTCCAAGCAAAACAGAAAAGACACAGTTAGAAATATGAAAATGATGAAAGGAGAAAGTTCACTGATAAAGGCAAATATACAGTTTACAAAGCTGTATCAATGCCTTACAAAGCTAGTGGGAAGGTTAAAAGACAAAAGTAGTAAAATTATCTATATCCGCAGTATGTAGTTAATGGATTGTTGTTGTTGCTTATTTGCTAAGTCATGTCCAACTCATTGAGATCCCATGGACTGTAACCTGCCAGGCTCCTTTGTCCATGGGATTCTCCAGGCAAGAATAGTGGAGTGGGTTGCCATTTCCTTCTCCAGGGGATCTTCCCGAACCGGGGATCAAACTCAAGTCTCCAGCACTGAGCCACCAGGGAAACCCCTTAGTTAAGGAATATACAGAAAAAAAAAAAGGGAAAATATGATGTCAGAAACAGTAAACATGAGGAGAGGAGTAAAAATGTAGGGGCGTTAAAATTTGTTTAAACTTAAGAGGTCAGCAACTTAATCAGATACAGAAAGAGTTACACACAGTGTAGGGAATATAGCCAATAACTGTGTACTATCTTGAATGGTGGCACATTATAACTAGAATTATAGTGCTGACCATTTTGAAATGTACAGAAATAATAAATCACTATGTTGTATACCAGGAGCTAATATAGTGTTGTAGGTCAGTTACACTTCAAAAACAAACAAACAAGCAAACAAACAAAGATTCACAGAAAGAGATTTCAGATTTCCACTTACCAAAGGGTAGGTGTGGGGAGGGGACAAAAGTGGGCAGAAGGGACACACTTCCAGTTATTAGATAAATAAGTACGAGGGGCGTAATGTATAACAAGATAAATACAATGAACATTGCTGTATGTTATATATGAAAGTTGTTAAGAGAATAAATCCCAAGTGTTCTCATCACAAGAAAAATTTTTTCTTTATCTTTAATTTTCTATCTATATGAGAAGATGCATGTTTACTAAACTTATTGTGATAATCATTTCATGATATATGTATGTCAAATCATTATGCTGTACACTTTAAATTTATACAGTGCTGTATGTCAAATATATCTGAATAGAATTGGAAGAATCATAAGACTATCCTGATGCCATAAATTCAGAAGGACAGGACATCACCTACGCAATATTCCTGCTGAAACGTTTAACCTGAATGGAATCAGGAAGCAGCAATCAGACAAATTCCACTGGAGAAGCTTTCTGAAAACCACCTGGACTGGATCTTTAAAAATTTCAATATCAGGCAAGACCCCCCCCCCCAAAATCTAGGAAAATGTTATAGTTTAAAAGACACTAAAGACACTGACAGGAGAAGGCAATGGCACCCCACTCCAGTGCTCTTGCCTGGAAAATCCCATGGGCGGAGGAGCCTGGTGGGCTGCAGTCCATGGGGTCGCGAAGAGTCGGACACGACTGAGCGACTTCACTTTCTTTTCACTTTCATGCATTGGAGAAGGCAATGGCAACCCACTCCAGTGTCCTTGCCTGGAGAATCCCAGGGACGGGGGATCCTGGTGGGCTGCCGTTTATGTGCGACTCTGGGGTCACACAGAGTCGGACACGACTGAAGTGACTTAGCAGCAGCAGCAGCAAAGACACTGACAACCAAATGCACTACATAACCTTTATTTGGAAGCAAAGTTTATTTTAGTGTTCAGGTACGAAAACAATATTGGGACAATCAGACATTTTGAATGAAGATCATATAGTAAGTTAATTATATTGTCTCAAAGTTAAATTTCCTGAGTATGATAATTGGATTAAGATTTGAGGCAGACTATGGATGCGAGAGTTGGACTGTGAAGAAAGCTGAGCATCGAAGAATGGATGCTTTTTTTTTTTTTTTTGCCCACCAGGATCCATGGGATTTCCCAGGCAAGAATACTGGAGTGGGTTGCCACTTCCTTCTCCAAGAATGGATGCTTTTGAACTGTGGTGTTGGAGAAGACTCTTGAGAGTCCCTTGGACTGCAAGGAGATCCAACCAGTCCATTCTGAAGGAGATCAGCCCTGGGATTTCTTTGGAACGAATGATGCTAAAGCTGAAACTCCAGTACTCTGGCCACCTCTTGCAAAGAGTTGACTCATTGGAAAAGACTCTGACGCTGGGAGGGATTGGGGGCAGGAGGAGAAGAGGACGACCGAGGATGAGATGGCTGGATGGCATCACGGACTCGATGGACGTGAGTCTGAGTGAACTCCGGGAGATGGTGATGAACAGGGAAGCCTGGCGTGCTGCGATTCATGGGGTCGCAAAGAGTCGGACACAACTGAGCGACTGAACTGAACTGAATCTACCTCTGAAGAGATACATACTGAAATATTGAGAGAAGAAACACTGCAGTGTCTTAAAGTAACTCCAATGATTCAACAAAACAGAGACAGAAACAGAATATGGGAAATTTGACAAAATATTAATAATGGGACTGTCAAGGTGAGGGATGTTTGGGTGTTCTGTGTTATTTTCTTGTAACTACTATATGTAGGAGAAATATTAATATTTCCAAAAATAGAATTTGAGAGGAAAGAGGACACTATGAGCCATTTTATTCTAATCAGCTTGAAAACTTAGGCAAATTGGCTAGTTTTTATTTTATTTATTTAATTATTTTACTTTTTATGTGGCCAAACACAGAAGATATTTTTATTCATTAAAAATATTTAAAATTGACAATTTAAAACAGAACAATGATAATGTATTTAGAGTTTATAATGTGTATAGATGTAAAATGTATGACAACCAGGTGTGTATGTGTATGTGTGTGTGTGTGTGTGTGTGTGTGTGTGTGTATAGAGAGAACGAGACAGAGGGACAGAGAGACAGAGAGACAGAGAGAGTTGCATGACCTGTTTGCATATTTTGGAAAGTAATCCCTTGTTGGTTGCTTCGTTTGCAAATATTTTCTTTGATTCTGAGTGATGTCTTTCATCTTGTTTATAGTTTCCTTTGCTGTGCAAAAGCTCTTAATTTTAATTAGGTCCTATTTGTTTATTTTTGTTTTTATTTTGATTACTCTAGGAGGTGAATGAAAAAACATATTGCTGTGATTTATGTCAAAGAGTGTTCTGCCTGTGTTTTCCTCTAAGAGTTTTATAGTATCTGGTTTTACATTTAGGTCTTTAATCCATTTTGAGTTTATTTCTTTGTATGATACTAGGGAATGTTTTAATTTCATTCTTTTACATGTAACCATACTGCTTTCCCAGCACCACTTATTGCAGAGACTGTCTTTTCTCATTTGTATATTCTTGCCTCCTTTGTCAGAGATTGACCATAGGTGCATGGGTTTATTTCTGGGTTTTTATCCTGTTTCATTGATCAGTATTTCTGTTTTTGTGCCAGTACCACACTTTTTTGGTGACTGTACCTTTGTAGTATACTCTGAAGCCCTGGAGCCTGATTCCTCCAGCTCCATTTTTCTCTCTCAAGATTTCTTTGGCTATTCATGGTCTTTGTGTCTCAATACAAATATTGAGATTTTTTTCTAGTTCTGTGAAAGGTACCATTGGTAATTTGATAAGGATTGCATTGGATCAGTAGATTGCATTGGGTAGTATAGTCATTTTGACAGTTTTGATTCTTCCAATCCAAGTGGAGAGGCAGCGGTGAGCAGTGGCTTGAATGAGATCTTAGTTCCCTGCCCAGGAATTGAACCTGGGTAGCCTGGATGAACGGAGAAGGCAATGGCACCCCACTCCAGTACTCTTGCCTGGAAAATCCCACGGACGGAGGAGCCTGGTAGGCTGCAGTCCATGGGGTCGCTGAGGGTCAGACACAAATGAGCGACCTCACTTTCACTTTTCACGTTCATGCATTGGAGAAGGAAATGGCAACCCACTCCAGTGTTCTTGCCTGGAAAATCCCAGGGACGGGGGAGCCTGGTGGGCTGCCATCTATGGGGTCACAAAGAGTCTGACACAACTGAAATGACTTAGCAGCAGCCTGGATGAAAACCAGGAATCCTACCCACTAGACTGAAAATGGCTAGAGGCTAGAAGCAAGTTTTCCCTAGCTCTTTCACCATTGAAAAATGCATTTCTCAAGGAAGTAAAAACTTTAAGTCAGTTCAGTCAGTTAAGTCACTCAGTTGTGTCTGACTCTTTGTGACCCCATGGACTGTAGCAGGCCAGGCTTCCCTGTCCAACACCAACTCCCAGAGCTTGCTCAAACTTATGTCCATCGAGTCTGTGATGCCATCCAACCATCTCATGCTCTGTCATCCTCTTCTCCTCCTGCTTTCAATTTTTCCCAGCATCAAGGTCTTTTCCAATGAGTCAGTTCTTCGCATCAGGTGGCCAAAGTATTGGAGCTTTGGTTTCAGCATCAGTCCTTCCAATGAATATTCAGGGCTGGTTTTCTTTAGGATGGACTGGTTGGATCTCCTTGCAGACCAAGGGACTCTCAAGCATCTTCTCCAACACCACAGTTCAAAAGCATCAATTCTTCAGCGTTCAGCTTTTTTTATAGTCCAAACTCTCACATCCATACATGACTACTGGAAAAACTATAGCTTTGACTAGACGGAACTTTATCAACAAAGTAATGTCTCTGCTTTTTAATATGCTGTCTAGGTTAGTCACAACTTTTCTTGCAAGGAGTAAGTGTCTTTTAATTTCATGGCTGCAGTCACCATCTGCAGTGATATTGGAACCCAAGAAAAGAATGTTTGTCACTGTTTCCATTGTAAAAACAGGTACAAAGTTTATTATTAGTGATACAGCACAACAAGTAGAAGAGCACACAGAGAAACAGTTTGTTTAGTTAAGACAGAGCAAGGAAAAGGAGAAAAGGAAAGATATACCCATCTGAATGCAGAGTTCCAAAGAATAGCAAGGAGAGATGAGAAAGCCTTCCTAAGTGATCAATGCAAAGAAATAGAGGAAAACAATGTAATAGAAAAGCCTAAAGATCTTTTCAAGAAAATCAGAGATACCAAGGCAACATGTATGGACCTAACAGAAGCAGAAGATATTAAGAAGAAGTGGCAAGAATACACAGAAGAACTATACAAAAAAGATCTTAATGACCCAGAAAACCATGATGGTGTGATCACTCACCTAGAGCCAGACATCCTGGAGTGTGAAGGCAAGTGGGCCTTAGGAAGCATGGCTATGAACAAAGCTAGTGGAGGTTATGGAATTCCAGTTGAGCTATTTCAAATCCTAAAAGATGATGCTGTGAAAGTGCTGCACTCAATATGCCATCAATTTTTAAAAACTCAGCTGTGGCCACAGGACTGGAAAAAGGTCAGTTTTTATCCCAATCTCCGAAGAAGGCAATGGCACTCCACTCCAGTACTCTTGCCTGGAAATTCCCATGGACGGAGGAGCCTGGTGGGCCACAGTCCATGGGGTCGCTAAGAGTCGGACACGACTGAGCGACTTCAATTTCACTTTCACTTTCACTTTCAAAGAAAGGCAGTGCCAAAGAATGTTCAAACTACTGCACAATTGCACTCATCTCACACGATAGCAAAGTAATGCTCAAAATTCTCCAAGCAAGGCTTCAGCAGTGCATGAACCAATAACTTCCAGATGTTCAAGCTGCATTTAGAAAAGGCAAAGGAGCCAGAGAGCAAGTTGCCAACATCTGTTGGATCATCAGAAAAGAAAGAGAGTTCCAGAAAATCATCTACTTCTGCTTTATTGACTATGCCAGAGCCTTTGACTGTGTGGATCACAATAAACTGTGGAAAATTCTTCAAGAGATCGGAATACCAGACCACCTGACCTGCCTCCTAAGAAATCTGCATGCAGCAAGAAGCAACTGACATGGAACAACGGACTGGTTTCAAACTGGGAAAGGAGTACGTCAAGGCTCTATATTGTCATCTTGTTTATTTAACTTATATGCAGAGTACACTATGCAAAATGCTGGGCTGGATGAAGCACAACCTGGAATCAAGATTGCCAGGGGAAGTATCAATAACCTTAGAAACACAGATGACACCACCCTTATGGCACAAAGAGAAGAGGAACTAAAGAGCCTCTTGATGGAAGTGAAAGAATAGAGTGAAAAAGCTAGCTTAAAACTCAACATTCAAAAAACTAAGACCATGGTATCCAGTCCCATCACTTCATGGAAAAAGATGGGGAAACAATGGACCATGACAGACTATTTTCTTGGGCTCCAAAATCACTGCAGATGGTGCCTGTAGCCATGAAATTAAAAGACACTTGCTCCTCGGAAGAAGAACTATGACCAACCCAGACAGCGTATTAAAAAGCAGAGACATTACTTTGCCAACAAAGGTCCGTCTGGTCAAAGCTGTGGTTTTTCCAGTAGTCATATATGGATGTGAGATTTGGACTGTAAAGAAGTCTGATTGCTAAAGAATTGATGCTTTTGAACTGTGGTGTTGAAGAAGACTCTTGAGAGTCCCTTGGACTGCAAGGATATCCAACCAGTCCATCCTAAAGAAAACCAGTCCTGAATATTCACTGGAAAGACTGATGCTAAGCTGAAGCTCCAATACTTTGGCCACCTGATGTGAAGAAGTGACTCATTGGAAGAGACCCTGATGCTGGGAGGGATCGAAGGCAGGAGGAGAAGGGGACAACAGAGCATGAGGTGGTGGGATGGTATTACCAACTAGACGGGCATGAGTTTGAGCAAGCTCCAGGAGTTGGTGTTGGACAGGGAAGCCTGGCATGCTACAGTCCATGGGGTGGCAAAGAGTGGGACATAACTGAGCGACTGAACTGAACTGAAGGCAAAGATACACACTTGGAGAGAAACAGTGTGGGCATCCGTGGTAATGAGGAGGAGTGCAGTAAAGAGCCAGTTAAGTCATTTATATAGGGCAATCATTCTGGGTCTTACTTTATGTTTGGCCAGTTATCTGGTTTCTTTTCCCACATCTGACTTGCCCTAGGACCCTCACCAACATGCATGTACTACTCTATTCCAAGATGGAAGCCAGCCCAGAGACCTATGGGGGAGACGGCATCACATATTATGAGGTGGTGCCCTTTTCTTTTTGACCCCCAAGGAGCACATTCTGCATATGTGCTGTGTCTCTCCTGACCTAAGGATGGGAAATATTTGATCTCTTGATCTTTTACTCAAACAGGGTGTAGCCCCTCTCTGTCTCTGCCATAGCTATTATCTTAAAGTGTCCTCAGGAGACAAAGCCTGTTCAGTTCAGTTCAGTTCAGTCGCTCAGTTGTGTCCGACTCTTTGCAACCCCATGAATCGCAGCACGCCAGGCCTCCCTGTTCATCACCATCTCTCGGAGTTCACTCAGACTCACATCCATCGAGTCAGTGATGCCATCCAGCCATCTCATCCTCGGTCGTCCTCTTCTCCTTCTGCCCCCAATCCCTCCCAGCGTCAGAGTCTTTTCCAATGAGTCATCTCTTCGCATGAGGTGGCCAAAGTACTGGAGTTTCAGCTTTAGCATCATTCCTTCCAAAGAAATCCCAGGGTTGATCTCCTTCAGAATGGACTGGTTGGATCTCCTTGCAGTCCAAGGGACTCTCAAGAGTCTTCTCCAACACCACAGTTCAAAAGCATCCATTCTTCAGCGCTCAGCCTTCTTCACAGTCCAACTCTCACATCCATACATGACCACAGGAAAAACCATAGCCTTGACTAAACGGACCTTAGTCGGCAAAGTAATGTCTCTGCTTTTGAAAATGCTATCTAGGTTGGACATAACTTTTCTTCCAAGGAGTAAGCGTCTTTTAATTTCATGGCTGCAGTCACCATCAGCAGTGATTTTGGAGCCTAAAAAAATAAAGTCTGGCACTGTTTCCACTGTTTCCCCATCTATTTCCCATGAAGTGATGGGACCAGATGCCATGATCTTCGTTTTCTGAATGTTGAGCTTTAAGCCAACTTTTTCGCTCTCCTCTTTCACTTTCATCAAGAGGCTTTTTAGCTCCTCTTCACTTTCTGCCATAAGGGTGGTGTCATCTGCATATCTGAGGTTATTGATATTTCTCCCGGCAATCTTGATTCCAGCTTGTGTTTCCTCCAGTCCAGCATTTCTCATGATGTACTCTGCATATAAGTTAAATAAGCAGGGTGACAATATACAGCCTTGACGTACTCCTTTTCCTATTTGGAACCAGTCTGTTGTTCCATGTCCAGTTCTAACTGTTGCTTCCTGACCTGCATACAGATTTCTCAAGAGGCAGGTTAGGTGGTCTGGTATTCCCATCTCTTTCAGAATTTTCCACAGTTTATTGTGATCCACACAGTCAAAGGCTTTGGCATAGTCAATAAAGCAGAAGTAGATGTTTTTCTGGAACTCTCTTGCTTTTTCCATGATCCAGCGGATGTTGGCAATTTGATCTCTGGTTCCTCTGCCTTTTCTAAAGCCAGCTTGAACATCAGGGAGTTCACGGTTCACGTATTGCTGAAGCCTGGCTTGGAGGATTTTGAGCATTACTTTACTAGCATGTGAGATGAGTGCAATTGTGCGGTAATTGGAGCATTCTTTTGCATTGCCTTTCTTTGGAATTGGAATGAAAACGGACCTTTTCCAGTCCTGTGGCCACTGCTGAGTTTTCCAAATTTGCTGGCAGATTGAGTGCAGCACTTTCACAGCATCATCTTTCAGGATTTGAAACAGCTCAACTGGAATTCCATCACCTCCACTAGCTTTGTTCGTAGTGATGCTTTCTAAGGCCCACTTGACTTCACATTCCAAGATGTCTGGCTCTAGATTAGTGATCACATCATCATGATTATCTGGGTCGTGAAGATCTTTTTTGTACAGTTCTTCCGTGTATTCTTGCCACCTCTTCTTAATATCTTCTGCTTCTGTTAGGTCCAGACCATTTCTGTCCTTTATCGAGCCCATCCTTGCATGAAATGTTCCCTTGGTATCTCTAATTTTCTTGAAGAGATCTCTAGTCTTTCCCATTCTGTTGTTTTCCTCTATTTCTTTGCATTGATCGCTGAAGAAGGCTTTCTTATCTCTTCTTGCTATTCTTTGGAACTCTGCATTCAGGTGCTTATATCTTTCCTTTTCTCCTTTGCTTTTCGCCTCTCTTCTTTTCACAGCTATTTGTAAGGCCTCCCCAGACAGCCATTTTGCTTTTTTGCATTTCTTTTCCATGGGGATGGTCTTGGTCCCTGTCTCCCGTACAATGTCACGAACCTCATTCCATAGTTCTTCAGGCACTCTATCTATCAGATCTAGGCCCTTAAATCTATTCCTTACTTCCACTGTATAATCATAAGGGATTTGATTTAGGTCATACCTGAATGGTCTAGTGGTTTTCCCTACTTTCTTCAATTTGAGTCTGAATTTGGCAATAAGGAGTTCATGATCTGAGCCACAGTCAGCTCCTGGTCTTGTTTTTGTTGACTGGATAGAGCTTCTCCATCTTTGGCTGCATAGAATATAATCAATCTGATTTCGGTGTTGACCATCTGGTGATGTCCACGTGTAGAGTCTTCTCTTGTGTTGTTGGAAGAGGGTGTTTGCTATGACCAGTGCATTTTCTTGGCAAAACTCTATTAGTCTTTGCCCTGCTTCATTCCGCATTCCAAGGCCAAATTTGCCTGTTACTCCAGGTGTTTCTTGACTTCCTACTTTAGCATTCCAGTCCCCTAGAATGAAAAGGACATCTTTTTTGGGTGTTAGTTCTAAAAGATCTTGTAGGTCTTCATAAAACCGTTCAACTTCAGCTTCTTCAGCATTACTGGTTGGGGCATAGACTTGGATAACTGTGATATTGAATGGTTTGCCTTGGAGACGAACAGAGATCATTCTGTCGTTTTTGAGATTGCATCCAAGTACTGCATTTCGGACTCTTTTGTTGACCATGATGGCTACTCCATTTCTTCTGAGGGATTCCTGCCCGCAGTAGTAGATATAATGGTCATCTGAGTTAAATTCACCCATTCCAGTCCATTTTAGTTCGCTGATTCCTAGAATGTCGACGTTCACCCTTGCCATCTCTTGTTTGACCACTTCCAATTTGCCTTGATTCATGGACCTGACATTCCAGGTTCCTATGCAATATTGCTCTTTACAGCATCAGATCTTGCTTCTATCACCAGTCACATGCACAACTGGGTATTGTTTTTGCTTTGGCTCCATCCCTTCATTCTTTCTGGAGTTATTTCTCCACTGATCTCCAGTAGCATATTGGGCACCTAATGACCTGGAGAGTGGAGACAAAGCCTGACTACCCTGTTTCTGTTGTTATTTCTATTTCAAAGTGCAAGCAGAAATCTGATTTAAATATGTAGACTCAAGCCCACTTGCCTCTTTCCTCAGGAAATGTAAACTTTTTATTTAAATCATAAAAGGTTATTGGATTTTTCTCAAAAGGTTTTCTGCATATAGAGACCTATGGATTTGTGAATATTGAAAAATTCTTGTATCATATGATGAATCCCACTTGATCATATTGTATGGTCCTTTTAATGTATTGTTGGATTAGGTTTGCTACTGTTTTGTTGAGGATTTTGCGCCTATGTTTATCAGTGATAGCAACCTATAATTTTCTCTTTTGGTGGTATCTTTGTTTGCTTTCAGTATCAGGGTGACAGTGGCCTGATGGAATGAGTTTGGAATAGGTTCAGAAGGATAGGTATTGACTCTTCCCTTAATGCCTGATAGAATTTGCCTGTGAAGACATCTGGTCTTGGACTTTTGTTTGCTTGCATGTTGTTGTTCAGTCACTCACTCATGTCTGACTCTTTGCGACCCCATGGACTGCAGCACGCTAGGCTTTCTTTTCCTTCACCAACTCCCAGAGCTTGGTCAAACTCATGTCCATCAAGTCGGTGATGCAATCCAGCCATCTCATCCCCTGTCATTCCCTTCTCCTCCCACATTCAATCTTTCCCAGCATCAGGGTCTTTTCTAATGAGTTGGCTCTTCACAATCGGTGACCAAGTATTGGAGCTTCAGATTCAGCATCAGTCCTTCCAATGAATATTCAGGACTGATTTTCTTTAGGATTGACTGGCTGGATCTCCTTGCAGTCCAAGGGACCCTCAAGAGGCTTCACCACAGTTCAAAAGCATCAATTCTTCGGCGATCAGCCTTCTTTATGGTCCAACTCTCACATCCATACGTGACTACTGAAAAAAACATAGCTTTGACTAGACGGACCTTTGTTGGCAAAGTAGTGTCTCTGCTTTTTAATATGCTGTCTAGGTGTCTCATAGCTTTTCTTCAAGGAGCAAGTGTCTTTTAATTTCATGGTTGCAGTCACCATCTGCAGTGATTTTGGAGCCCAAGAAAATAAAGTCTGTTACTGTTTCCTTTGTTTCCCCATCTATTTTTGACATGAAGTGATAAGGCTGGATGCCATGATCTTAGCTTTTTGAATGTTGAGTTTTAAGCCAGCTTTTTCACTCTCCTCTTTCCCCTTCATCAGGAGGCTCTTTAGTTACTCTTCACTTTCTGCCATAAGTGTGGTGTCATCTGCATATCTGAGGTTATTAATAAATATCCTGGCAATATTGATTCCAGGTTGTGCTTAATCCAGCCTGGCATTTCACATAATGTACTCTGCATTTTAGTTAAATAAGCAGGGTGACAATATACAGCCTTGATGTACTCCTTTCCCAATTTGATAACAGTCCATTGTTCCATGTCCAGTTCTAACTGTTGTTTCTTCATCTAAAATTACATTTCTCAGGAGGCAGGTAAGGTGGCAAGGTATTACCATCTCTTTGAGAATTTTCCAATTAAACAGAAGTAGGTGTTTTTCTGGAATTCTCTTGCTTTTTCCATGATCCAATGAACGTTGGCAATTTGATTTCTGGTTCCTCTGCCTTTTCTAATTTCAGCTTGAACACCTGGAAGTTCTCATTTGTGTACCATTGAAGCCTCGCTTTGATTATTTTGAACATTATTTTGCTAATGTGTGAAATGAGTGCAATTGTGCAGTAGTTTAAACATTCTTTGGCAATGCCTTTCTTTGGGACTGGAATGAAAAGAAAACATACTTGTACATAGATTATATGATTCTCAAACATTTAGTGGGGCTGACTGGTGTGTGTGTGTGTGTGTACTTTAATTAATTTTATTTCATCATTTCTCCTTTTGATCATTAATCTTTCAATAGGAAGCACTAGGTGATCAAGTATTTCATCTCTCAATTGGTTTTTTCACTTGCCCTGGGTCCACTACGTCCCTACCCAGGGTAGCTGGGTCCTAGGCCCAGCTCTCTGTTTCCTTTCAGAGGGTGGTAATAGTAAGATGTCTGGAAAGGAATAAAAGTCAACTCCAAGTTGTCCAATAGGACTATCCCAATTTTAACATGCATGTGCATTATACACATGCATCACTTTAAAGAGAACTATAGATGTGATCAATAGTTTCAAGTTCTATAGATATCATTATTTTACTAGGAACAGGTGATACACGGTGCAAAAATCAAGACATTATCACTTTATAAGATACACAAACTGTAATCAAAGTTGCCAATAAATAGGAGGATATCATTAGTAAAGATTTAAACCAGTACCCTCTTGAACCAAACCATTTTTCTAGCATTTCCTTTAAACTGGGAAGAGGATCATTCAGAGTGGAAATTTGACTTTTCATATACATCATAAAGGGGGTTGCATTAGAAGACTCATCAAGTATAAAAATACAGCATTCACTATGTATTATAGTATAAGGTCCCCCTTGGGAAGCTGTTAGAATATTGAGGGCCATGCATTCTGCAGGACTGCTTTTCTCACCAGGGAAATTCCTGAATTGAGCAAACTAATGACTTGGTTACTATCATTAAAGGCTTCCTGGGTGAATTT